>LPNX010250193.1:103062-142497 GCA_001517045.1 Pseudotsuga menziesii | reverse complement strand
ATAAATTTATAAAAAAAAAATTAAATTCCATTTAAATTGAAAAATGTTACCTCTTTGCTCCGACATTGTGATGAGGATGGGTTGCTTTGGGGCGATGGTTGCTGTTCCTCGGTTGAGTTCGCTGTCCCTCGGTCGAGTGATTGAAAATGACAATTGGGGCCCCCGCGGCCCCTTTTTATAATTTTTTTTGAAAAAAGTACCTCGGTCGAGGTATTTATTAACCCTCGATCTAGGTATTATAACCTCGACCGAGGGTTAATAAATACCTCGACCGAGGGCTGAAAAAAACCTCGGTCGAGGGATTTATAGAACCTCGGTCGAGGTATTAATACCTCGGTCGAGGGCTTAACAAGACCTTGACCGAGGTACGTTTTTTTGTTTTTGGCAAGATGCGCTTGCCAAAAAGTGTTACCCAGGTCCGTGGATTTACCTGAAGATGATGATGATGACGACGACGACGACGACAATGATGATGATATTCATCATGATGGTTATGATCATCATCTTCTTTATCATCATCAACATCATCATCAACATCATCATCATCATTGTCATCATATTCACCATCATCATCCACATCATCATAATCATCAAAATCTTCATCATCATCTTCATTTTCATCATCATCACCATCATAACCATCATCATCATCATCATCTTCATCACCATCATCATCATCATCACCATCTTATTCATCGTCATCATCCATCTCATCATCATCTTCATCGTCGTTGTCATCATCATCATCATCATCATCATCATCATCAACATAACCATATTCATCATCATTATCATCATCTTCATCATCATCATCATCGTCATCATCATATTCATCATCATCATCTTCATCATAGTCATCGTCATCATCATCTTCTTCATCGTCATCATCATCACCATCATCATCATCATCATCAACATATCGATTTTCATCATCATCATCATCATCATCATCATCTACATCATCATCATTTTCATTGTCATCATCATCATCATCATCATCAACTTCACCATCTTCATTGTCATCATCTTCGTCTTCATCAACATAATCGTCATCGTTGTTGTCGTGATTGTCATGATCATCATGATCATCATTGTCCTTGTTTTCATTGTCTTCACCATCATCGTCATCTTCATCATCATTGTCATATCTCCCTCATAATAGAAGCCTCAACATGTGGTGAAAATTTCCTTCAAAACCAAGATAAGAAAATCATACAATACCAAACAACAAGCATTTTCAATGAACGAACAACATGGCACATTAGATGGGTAAGTACACACTTTAAATGATTTATAACAACATAAAGGTAAGACAAAACATTTGTTTTAACTAAGGAATTCAATGATTGAGATTGGTTTTATGGCCATTGTCAACTTAATAAAACACATTTACCATTATCGACACCAACATCATGATTTTATGACCTCTCGCGCTTGCGAAAATTTCCATTACAGCATTTTGTGCATCCTTCGGTCCTCCAATGAGTAAGAAATTAGAGGGATATTGCTGCACATATTTTCCATCCTTTAGCCCTCTGATGAGTAAAAAAATAGAGGGATATTTCTGCATGTTTTGTCCATCCTTCGGCCCTCTGACAATTAAGAAAACAGAGGGTGATAGCTACAACTTTCTCTATAGCATTTTGTCCATCCTTCAGCCCTCCCAAGAGTAAGAAAACAGAGGGAGATAGTTGTCGATTTGGAGAGAGCCATTATGCTGACTATGAAGGGCCAATGACTGGTAAGTTAGTTACCAACCTTTCATTCAATGCCCTGTATTGTTTCATTCAAAGGGCACAATAATTAGGGGTTTAATTGAGCCTTTGCTTGATATAGAGGATGGTTTCTAGCTTGTTATTAGCAATCCAACTGCTAGGGCTGGGTTGTGACTGTTTGATCCTACCTAGATTGGGTCGCAACCCTTGTTGACGTGCTAGTGTTTGGTTGTGAATTTTATGATCATGTTAAGGTTGAGCCATGACCATAACAGAAACCAACATCATTAAAAATAGATTATGGATTTATGGGAATGATGCCTTGGAGAATAAGATGCATTTCTCCACCATCAAACCGCCTTGTCCCTCCAATCTTGGGTCATTTTTTACTATAAAGCATCAAGGTATCTAAATCAACTGTTGCTGCCTACCTTTACTGATTGACCTCTTGGCGTGGTCACATTACCATCCTACTTGGCTCATGGAGAGGAATTTCTTTATCATTCCCTTACAGGTGGGTGGGACTAGTGAGGCTTACTTTTCCCATTAGGGATGAGGATTCAGAGATCTAAAGGGGGTAAATATATCTCCCTGGGAGAACTATCTTTATGATTCACCTAAAAAAGGCAAGAAGGGCACAAAGTTACTATAAATTAGCAGTAACAAGACATAACCTTTGAATATGGGTTGAATCTAAGGGTTGAAATACATTTATGGGCATGTTTCAGTCTTAAAAGGTGATGAATAACAACATAAAACTATCTTTGGTAAGTTCTAGTCCAATTTTGATGGTTAAAGCTCCAATTTTGGGCATGAGCAAGCATGGTAAGAGAACTCAGTTTTCATTTACAAACTATTTGGAGGCATTTTGAGTGCATTGTGTGCCCTAGCATAACAATATACAAATTTGGTATATCCTTTTGCATTAGGGAAGGTGCCAAAAGTATAAGCAATAGTCATAAAAGCCTTAAAAAATCCAGGTTTGTTGTGTGTTAGGGATTCATGTGTATGAAATGAAATCCCTACACTTTGACTATGTATGCATGCTAGAAAGCATACACAATCAATAAAATTTGATGTGTATGCTTGCTAGCATACACAATTTCCACTTGGGGCTTGATAGTGATAAAACCAAATGACATGAAATTTCCCATGTGTCATTCATGCTTAGTATAACGCGCCACTTGGGGCTTTGTTATTGACTTATTCCATGCAAGTTATTGAGTGTCTTTGTAAGGTATCACTCTTAGAGAGAACATTGTAGTGATTATTAGTTAGTGTTATGCTAGCTATGTGAAGGATCTTGAAATTATGAGTATTTGTGAGATTCAAGTGAAGAGTGTGTGAAGCTTGTGTGATGTGATTTATTGGGATTGGATAGTGGTGTGATCCTTATATATTAATGTTGATCTCTTTGAAGAGGATTTTGTAGTTTGGACAGATGCCTTGATACAGCTTGCTATTATTAGTTAGGGGTTGCACTAATTGTAGATGCCCTAGATAGGGTTTGGGTTTCATTGAGATTCCTTTCTTATGATGGATTGGACTTGTTGTACCATATTGGTATTAGATGAGGTATTTAGCATCACTTATATGAGACTGCATATTTGAAAGGCATTATTATATATATCTAATGTTAATGAATTCAGTTTCGTGTATGAATACAATACATATACTATTGAAGGGTTTTTGTATTGATTTAGCATGAATTAGATGAGACTGCATATTTCAAAGGTGTTATTATATATCCAATGTTAATGAATGAAATTTCATGTATGCATACCATAAATTTACTAATAAAGGGTTTTTGTATTGATTTAGTGTTGAAGTATGTCTCCATTGTCTATTTATTTGAACTTTCCTACCATACTGGTGGGAGAATTTAATCAAGTATTTTCAAGTGGTTACTAAATATTTTATTTTTTGCCTTGAGACTTAAATTTCTATGAGATAGACCTATGATCAATCCAATTGGAGTGAGTTGAAATTTATGAATTGGTTAAAGTGCATATTTCTTGGTAAATTTTTCCTCGTTCACAAAATTCCTACATTTATTAGTTGACCCATAAAGGGATTTATAAGTGCACAATGTAACCCAATTCTTTTGAGGCTTTCACATTTTATCTCCCCTTCCTCTTAGGTTCCCACCACCAATTTCACTGCAACATCCACCTTAGCTCTTAATTTTTATTGGCTTGAATCCTTCATGACCAATACTTGATTTTCGTTATATAAAGATTGCTTAGGATTACAACCTATCTACATCTCTATCCATTTTTCTTTCTCCCATGAATATTCTAACACTTATAATTCCAAATACCAAGGACCAATTAATGTTCACTGAATATTTTAGGATGAAGCAATGTTTAAGGGCCCTATAATGTTGAGCATCATTTGAAAACTATTTATAAACATTACTGCAATCAATAGGAGTAAACTTAGCACTTAATTATAACAATTATTTTTAGTTAACTTAAGAAAAAATATTGCTCTTAGATAGAAGTCATCTTACAATTTGCAAAACTAGTGCTTTATATAACAATGCCATTCCTAAACCAATAAGCCATGCACCACTAGGAAAACCCATCGAAACATGAGAAATTGATCTTTGACATGCCACTGCCACCTAATTATTCCAGCTTATAAAGAAAATTATCTCTTTCATGTTATCACATCCCAACCCACATTTTCTTTTGAGAATGTTTTTATTCTCTAGTGTGGTAATGATTTTCGACATGTTATTATCACCTTCAAATTTATGAATCCATACCATGATTACTAAGAGTTTTATGGTATTTATTCATGAACCATTTTGTATATGTAACATAATATTTATTCCTAAATTGTTGAGGCCCCACTACATACTAACTCTCCCCTATTAAAATCCTCAAAAGAGAATTGCCCTCCCTCAAGAACCAATGCCTCCTTGGATAGACAATATCATGCAACATAGCAATACAAATTTGGAAATTTGGGTATTGGCTCAATGCTAGGTCAAGATCCACTATTGGATGAAATTGGTTTATGAGTTCAATTGGTTGAGTCTCAAATGGTGTACCATATTGACATGATCACGCAACTAATTTGATGTCACATGAATCAATATTGAGTATGTGGTAAGTTCATTTTCTAGACTAGGAAGGAATGGAAGGTGGTGTGGAAGGATGGGTTTCCAGTGTGGCCATGTTTCCTTAGGAATCCCTTGATTAAGGGATTATATTATTAGGGGTATGAACCAGCGGAGTAATAAAACCCTAGAGCAGTCTCAAGCAATGGAGCAATAAAACCATATTTTAATGCAAAACTTCAAGTGGTTGTAGGGAGAAACAAAATTGCAATCCAATGCTAGATAACAATCATGATCATTCTCTACAAAACAAAAGAGTGTAGGGTTAATGGCCTTACTGAAGAAAATGGGCCCTTTACCCACACACTTTCCCATAACAGGTTAGATATTGAGGTTTTATCATTTTGATATTGTTTTTTATCATTTTGATATTCTTTTTAGATCTAGACTGCTACGAATCATTTTCAAGTCACATGTTAGCTAATGCTTAGACTGCTACACATGAAATGGCACCTAAAGGATGCCCAAAATTGAAAATAAGGCTTCCTCTACATAGGAACATGATCATATTTTCCAATGGACACCAATAAATTTCACCCAAAACATAGCATAATTGCTTCTCAGCTCACAAAATTAGCCCAGAATTGGGTTTCTGCTCATTCTTTGCTGCAAAAAACGCCTAGAACTACTGTTCATTTGCATAAGTCAGCCCAGAATATGGATAGGAGGTTGCTTTTTGCTGCTAGACATGCCTAGAAATGTTGGTACTACTGATTGAGGTCTGTAATGCATCTAGAGGCTAGAACTGCTCCCAAAATGTTGTTTAGAGGCTTCGAACAGTTCATATAATGTCCAGGTTTGGGATTTATGGCTGTTTTCATGCCCATATCTGTTACTCTCATGATGTATTTTCCCACAATAATCCCAGAATTAGAAATGAATGTTGTTTTAGGGCCACTTGAGGCCACAAACAGACCCAGAATTGCCCATAGTGTTGTAAAAATGCTATAGACCTATCTAAAAAGTATTTTTTGTCATAGGACAAAGATTTTTAATCCATTTACCAATTACAAAAAATCTTTGTCATAGGACAAATATTTCTAGAATGCCTTTGCTTTTAATTGGTAATAACCCCATTAAGTTGGGATCACTTAGAATACTAGGCAATATTGGGACACAATATACTACAGAAGATGGACGAGAAAATGGCTCAAATGAAGACTAGACTAAAGGAATATAAAAATTGTTAAAATAAATATAACAATACAAAAGGGGACTTACTTCCCTATAGTTGATTTATTGGTGTCTCAATCCCATCTTGATGAAGAAATGTTTTCCTAGAAGATCAAGTTTAAACGCTTCCTAGATTAACTAGTTTCAAAAAAAAGAACTATAAAGATAACTAGAGGGTTTTTTGTTCTTCTCATAGAGATGAATATTTTATTTTGGAAATGTATGTGACCTATAAGCTTAGTGGGGATGAGTACTGAATCCACATGTATCCATATTATTTTATATATGGAAGGCCTTACATAGCCCCTCTAAGTTGGAATCACTTAAAACACCAAGCAATTTTGGGACTCAATATACTACAAGAGATGGAAGAGAAAATGGATAAGAAAATGATTGTTTATAGAACTATGAGAATACAAAAGGGGACTGATTTCCCTGTATCTTATTTAATGATGTCTCCAACCCATCTTGAAGAAGAAATGGTTTCCTAGAACATCAAGTTGCAATTCTTCCTAGATAACTAGATTTAGGAAATATAATTATAAAGATAACCATAAGGTTTTCTAGTTCTTCTCATAGAGATAAATATTTCAATTTGGAAATGTGTTTGTCCTATATGCTTGGAGGGGAGGTGTGATGAAACTAGTAAATAGTTTTTTATTGTTGTTTCAAAACGCTTAGCTTTATAAGTCAATATAATGTACAAAGAGTAATCCTTTACATCACTGAATTTCCTCTTACCACCACAATGAGGAAGGAAACCATATCCAACTGGGCTATAATAGTAGAGGACACAATATAGTCTCCTAGAAAGGAACTTAGCATAAATTTGAGCTTCCTAGTATTCCAAAAAACTTTGGAAATCCATTCAATTGAAACCCTTTTTAGGATCCTAAAAGTTGCTTTATATCTCTTTTTCCATGAATAGGATAGAGTAGTGATCCAGAGGACATGCCAAATGGAGACCAATAAAGTTCACCCACAACATAGTATAATTGCTTCTTAGCTCATAGAATTAGCCCAGAATTATCTTTCTGCTCATTCTGTGTTGCTAAAACATGCCCAAAACTACTGTTCAATTGCATAAGTCAGCCCAGAATATGGATAGGAGGTTGCTTTCTGTTGCTAGACATGCCCAGAACTGCTTTAGATCATTTGCATGAGTTCTTGGGATTAAACCACATGGAAGGCTTTAAATTTGTCCGACACTAGTGAATCAATTGCTTCTCAACCCCCATCTGGGCATTAAAAATTAAGAAGATGTAACTATTTATCTAATCCGTGACTATGAAAAATCATGCATAGGCCTAAAAATAATACAAATGAATTGGAAAGAGAGATAGAAGAGGTCCACCCAATCACCAACCTCCTGAGAACTCATTATCCTCCAATGAAACAAACTCCCAATTAGTAAACATATTCTTCAGAATCAAAATGAAAATAACAACCATGAAAGGAAACTATTATAATCTTGGAAAAATCCAAGACCGATCAAAACCTTACTGGAAATTAATGTATAGTAGTCTAGAAAACATTAATAAAAAAACATTGTTTTGTGAGATAACATAACACTTTAGGACTGTTACCCCCTTTTTTGCATGCATGGCCAATTGGAGTTTTGCTGAGTTAAACTGAGCTAATTCCTAGTGTTTTTGAGCATGAGTTTTCTGAGCTAAACTGGGCTATTTATTGGCATGATTCTTGGGCTATGTGTTCTATATCTGTAAAATAAAATCTTGGCTAGTCCTGTGGGATAGATCAACATTCTGAACACATCGCAACCTCTTAAGCGTCAGTAAACAATATATATGTCTGGTACTATTTTGAATAATTCTGGGATCCTTATTATAAGTCCTAGGTCATTTCTATTCGTAAAGGCCAGCAGTAGGAGGCTTGGTTTCAAATTGTGGGAAAACTATGCATGTTTTCATTTGTCTCTCTACCTTCATAAAAATAGTCAACAACATTTTAGGGCATCTCTGATTTGAGTTTTGGGCATGGCACAGACCTGAAATATGGTCCATCCTATGGAAGAAATGCATCAATACATTGAGTTTGTCTTCCAGCACAAGGGGTGGGCAGAGGTTACATGAATATTTCTTTGTCTTTTTTGGGCAATATTTGGCACACCATCAATGATGGACCTATAGCATATTCTCCATTATATGGTATCTAAGGAATCTTTAGTGTGCACAACAATGATTAATGGTGAGAGATATTGTATTTTGATGACAAGAGCCAACTGGAAGTGTAGAAAGACGGTTACTGAGGTGACAGTGGGTAACACCCTTAGGTTATAGTTGGGCTACCTTGTTTTTAGGGGCTTAATCGCACATGCTAGCTGAAGTTGTAACAAGGACTTTGTAAAACTACTTTTGGTAGAGTTCATTAATAAATCATTCATGGAGTTGATTATGTGCCAAACTCTAAGCACAATTGCTTATGTTTTTTTTAGCTGACCTAGATCAAGGCTTAAATGCAACCCCATGCTTATTATGCTCGGTGCACCCATTAGATTTCATTCTCTTTCTTTGAAGAGAAGGTAGGACCTACCCATACATACAAAATTGTAGTTTATGTTGTAGGTTAGATATGCCCGACACTAGCAATGGAAGTCAGGAATTTCTCCACCTATATAGACTCAAGCTTCTTGTGCAAAGCATACTTTCCACTTGTATGAGGATAGCCATTTTCCAATTCAATACTTTAAGGGTTCAACAATAAGAGAAACATATTGTTATGCATCCTGCTTCAACCAGAACATTGGTAGCTTCTTCCTTATTCACCCCTTAGTATACTTAGTAAAACATGGACTTAAGAGAAGGATTCACATAAACTTTGTTGGAAATTAATGGATAGTAGTCTAGACATATATATGCCAAAATGAATAGCACTGGAGGGATGGAATTATGAGGGATTGATGTCCAGATCAGAAGGAATGTTTTCTCCTTGTCTATAAATATATATGCACAAGTAAGTATTGTGGTTTTCAAACAATTGATGCAACATAAAATTTCAATAGTGGTATACTTAGAAAATCCTACCCTTTCCTTTCAGTTATAGAAAGTGTCCTGATAATTATATACATCCTTATTCACCTTAGTGGTTCCATAGGATAGATAGGCTATGGAATGGAGATTGTAGTATAAACAAAACAATTATTCCATGACATTTTCAGGTCTATATTTCCTTTGTCTATCCTCTATGTTTCCTCATTTCTAGCATATTCTTTCACCTTAGATCTACAAATTCAGGACTGCATTATTCATTTTTTCCAAAACCTGCAAACCCTAATTTCCCTATTGTTTGTCTATTGTTATCTCTCATATACCTCTCAACGTTTCATTGTAACCCTAACGGATGGAAGTTTTCCATTCCATTCAATTGAACCCTAAAGATGAAGAATTCCATTCAATTCAACCCTAAACCATGGATCCAGATGCAACTGATACAACCTCAAAACCATAATGGCTGTCGGGACAAGATTCAGACGAGAGTTTGTTGTGATGAGTTGGAAGTTTTTCTAAGTTATATGTAAGCCTACGAGCGTAGAGTAAGGAGAGAGGAGTGGCCAAGAAAATGAATAATCGATCCAATGTAGACTAGAGAACTGACCTAGAAGTTGTGTGATCAAGTCGATGCAGTGTTAAAAGCTCTCAGAATGTGTACTGATCTATAGAGGTTGGAGAAAGTAACGCATTTCGTCGGATATCATACATATATGCTATACTACTGACATATTAAATTTGTTTATATGACTTTATCCATGTCTATAGGGAGCACAATATGAGTGCAGACCATTTATCCAAGGAAGCATTGAATATGAAGGTTGGCCTCCTCTCCTTCTCATAAATTTTAGAAGGAGAAATCATTGAGGAAGGCATGATACAGTTAATTTAAAAGCCATTTGATTTGTGTGGAATAGTCTTTTTTGGTTTTTTCTACTATAGGATACATCAACATCTTTCTTGTTTTAGTTGGGGATATAGAGTTTGTTTTCATACCCTCAGGGGTGTTTTTTCTCCACACCCGATGCCTCATTGGATAAGTTGTTTGGGATTCTTGTGTTATCCGTGTGGTATTGCTACTTCAGCCATATTGGGATTGTGGGTTCCCTTCCTCCCCTTGAGATATTTTTTGATACTTATGATCTCCACTCGTTAATGGACTGACTTATTTCCAGGACTATGTAAAAGTTACCTTTTATTCACTACTGAATATCAAGGAACACCTCTTTTTCTTCTGAGAAAAAAAGATACAAAATATTTGCAAATGATTTTATCACATATATTAAGATCTATAAACTCGGTCTTTTATATTTTTGGGTGAGGAAACAAACTAAATTAAAATAGGTACACCTAAGAATATTGTAGAAAACATAGTTTGTATTTTGAGATTAATTGGCTGAAGCATTTGATATGGAACGACTTGATATCTATATCGTATTAAAGCACTATCTGATGAATTGTTATACTAGGGAATTATTGATATTATTCAGAATAATGATATCACCATTATGTGATGCTTATAAGTATTTCCAAGTTTTTTATTGGTATTTTTCTATTATATTGCCAATTTTTTTTCCGGCCATGGTGTAGGTAGAACCAAACAGGTATTTGTCAGACCTCTCTTCCTCTAGCAAGGGGAGTTTTGGGAAGTCTAGAGAAAAGTGAGACATCCAGTTGGTTTACAAGGGCTAGATCAACTAGATGTCATAATATCAGAAGAAAATTCAATAAATGCATGGAATTTTTTCTCAAATGAGGGGGGTCATGTTCCTATGATGATGATATAGTAGGAGACATCAAGGTGCCCTTAAGGTACAAAGACCTAGTGAAACAATGGGTGCCTAGGGATCTTTCTAAAGTAAACATTGATTTTTGTGTGAATGAGAGGATATACAGAATTTCACCATCGTCATTACATGGATTGGGTTGTTTTGCATGGATGGCATAAAGGCTGGATACGACAGATGTACAGGATTGATGGAATATGTTGGACCTTCTTACAACTACAGTGATTGGATGCGCCTGATCCAATATACATGAAGTAAGCATAGATATGGGTTGTCAGCAAATTATATACAACTGAAATACAAAGCTCAAAATAAAGGAGCAACGTTGTACATTGATGGAAGGCAAAAAATAACTAGGAATATTGTGGGGTTTATAAACAATACACAACCAGGGTCTACACTTAAGCAACCCAACTACATATTCGAGTTGCGTGAAGGAAATCGTGTCTTTGTATGTTCCATTAAATCAATAGTTGCTGGGGAAGAAACTTCTTATTAATTACAATTTGAATCGTGTAGATACAAACATGGTTAGTATGGTTGTGTTACATCCAATAATTTACCCAACCTTTTATTAATTATTTTAACATCTGTAAGATTTTTCGTTAGCATATAATTATAATTTTCTATTAAATTTCCTATGTTGACTTCACAGGGAGGTGATGAAGGGCTCATCACCCCAATAGAAGGTGAGAGGAGTACACGACCCACAAGGAAACATGTATACATCAAAATGTTATGTTTTAAAATTGTTTTAGTGAATATTTTGGTTTCGTTAGGTAATTTTTAGTATGTTTTTGATGCAGGGTTCTCTCAGGGGCACCTTCCTCACAATAGATGTTAGTAGACCTGAATCAAGGTGGCAGGTATACATCGATATTGCCATTGTAAAAAATTAGGATGCACAAACAGATCTGTTGTTATGTATTTTCATTAGTATATTCGGTTCGTTTATAGAATATTATCTATTTTCCATGCACAGTGTTTATCAGGGAAGCCAACCAGCTATTGATCAGCCAACTGCAGCATTGGGGAAACAGGTAAACATGAATGTAATTCTACATTTGAAATACTTTAAAATCGTACACATGTATATTGTGTAGCATAATGTTTATTTTGTTATGTATTTTTTTGTTTTTATGTTTGCATTCATGATGATAGTGTTGTCTACTTTTTTTGCAGGTTGATGACCAGGGAATGTTGTCAATTGTTGATCAGACAACTAGAGCCTCGAGGAAACCTGTAAACCTAAATGTAATTCCACATTATAAATACTTCAAAATTGTACACATATAAAACATGTAGCATAATGTTTATTTTTGTTATGTATTTTTTAGCTTTTACATATTGCGTTCATTGTGATAATGTTCTCTACTTTTTTTGCGAGTGGCTGATCATGGTAAGTCCCCAGTTGTTGATCAGACCACACCCTCATCTAGGAATCAGGTAAACCTGGATGTAATCCTATGAATCTATCCTGATGGAAAATTTTTGTTAATATAATTTTTTGCGCAGACTATTGCTTCAAAGACTAAGCAATGTTTTATATTTTTCTGTTGCAGACAGGGGATTCGGTTTATGAAACACCAACTCAACACTCTTTACAGTTTGAGGTCTCCTAGTTGATGAAAGATAATGAAATTAGTAGGTCTGCAGATCCGTCGAGGGTGCTACAGAAGACCATGGACAAACAAAATGAGGAACTGGTTCTTCTGACATTGACAGTTCCACAAATAGAAGAAATCAAATCAAAGATTCAATTGTTGTTATAGAGATGTCGACAATTTCAAGTAAGTTTCTGATTAATAATGTAAAATCATTTAGAAATTTTTAATTTTTAATTTTATATGATATTGAACTTATAATACAATGGTTTGTATTTACAAGAAGTTATGCAGATTTACAGTGGTGGTCAAGGCATTGTTGGTCCCAATGATCAAACCACTCCATGTACACCACATACTTCTCCCTTATTGTCCATTAGACAACCGGAAACACGCTCTACGACACCCATGAGGCCAAAAGAGGGTGTAGCCGATGCTGACCGACCCACAATAGATGTTGTAGAAGAAGGGGTGGATACAGGGTTAGATACTAATGATGATGTTGAAGCAACATTTCCTAGATCTTCTCATGTCACTAGCATTGGTTCAATAGTAACAACATTTTTGGTGAACAAAGAACTCGTTCCAATAAATATAGAGAAGATTCCAGGTGATTATAGACATTTCAATTTAGTTTTTATAATTTGTGTCTAATATACCGATAATATTTTTTAATGTTGACTAATGATTGAATTAATGTTTTGTAGGAAATGATGTATTTTATAAAAATACAAATTATTTTTCCTTAGAGATCTTCGAGCCCACCATACGCACAAGGTGGGAGAGACAGGAAAAATATTTAAAGGATGAGTTGACTAATCACTTGGTTGGCTTGTTCGGAAAAGATACCTTCGATACATCGAAGGTCCTACAGAAGGCTAGACAACATCTGAAGATTGTCTGAGACCAATATAGGGTTCACCTAGAAAATAACCCTAGGTATGAGCACCCTCCGATGACTCCATATAGGGATTGGAAAGCCATGGTGGAAGATGGAAAAGAGAAGGGTCTGAGAAAAGCAGGAAAGATACCACCAGGAACAAGGAGGTATGCAATACATTAAAAAATGTAATGGTAAGCCTTATTATGATTAGTTTTTATATCAGATTTGGAACATCGACTAATGTAATTCAACACTTGATTAGGCTATCGGACACATCTAAGGCCACCAATGAAAGAATGGAAAAAATTGATCAACACAAGATTGGGCCTGGTGGTTATTCGAACTTGGCGAGCCAATATGTAAGTATCGAAAACTCGAAACTGTATCCAAATAATATATAGAAAATTATTTTCATTTTATTCTGGCAAAAAATGTAAAATCAATGACATCATGCAAATATGTAGGTCGATCGATTATAAGAATTTCCCACTGAGAAAGACATGAAGCTTGGCTTCGAACAAGGCTTTGATGTCGTTGTTGAACATCGGAGAAGATTGTCTGGGCATACTGCACGATCTTTTGCTGATCCATCTGGTTCCCAGGTATATAAAAACTATATAGTTTAATGAGAATTTATTAATTCTCATGCAATTTATTTGTTATAAAAAATTAACATAAAATTTTTTATTCCTTTTTTAGCAGGAAAGTAATGATCTTGTTCATGTCGAGGATGTGCACCAACCAGATGAAGATCATGCTTCAATTCTTGGTAATGAATTTATTAATATGCTACTCTTTTGTATAGATAATTCCAGATGATGAACATTAATTCTAATTCTACACAATTCAATTGTAGAGCATGTAGATGCAGATAACACTAAACAGGTTGAGCCTGTACAGGATAGTGATAAACATGCTGATGTGCCCATTCCAGGTAAAAAAACAACTTTGTAATGTTTTTTTAAATCAATTACTTCTATTTATAAAAATAAAAATAAATTAAAGAAACATTTTAACATTATTGCAGAAATTCATCACCCCTCGCCGCAAGTTCAACCTTGTGAGCAATCTAGTAGGGAGACCGAGGATCAGATTCTAGAAGATGCGCATCTGACTGACCATTTAAAGAGAATAAAAGTAAAAAGTGACTAAATAAAATTTGAGTAATTCTTATTTATAATAAAAAAAATTACATGGTTTTTTCCTCTGTTTCATGAATGAATGGTTAAATGAATGCTTTAATGAATGATTTAATGAATGGTTAAATGAATGCTTTTATCGGCTATTGACTAAATGAATGTTTAATGAATGGTTTAATGAATTTTTTTTTCAGATGTTGAATGATTGAATGGTTTAATGAATGATTTAAAGAAATATTTAATGAAAGCTTCTTTCAGCTATTGAGTGAAATAATTTGCAGTAAATTGTTATTTGCAAGTAGATGCATTGGGTTTGGGGAATTGAGAGTGATGTGAGGGGGAGGGCTGGGGGCATAAGAGCTTCCATCTTCACGTGGATGGTCCTATTTAGTAGAGAATATTAAATTATTCTCGAAACATAGAGGATCTCAATTAATGGTAAGGAAGAATACATTAGAAAAAATTCTTTCTATAATTTTAGTGTTTAAACTTTACTATTGTTATTTGACTCCTCCATTGGAACTTGTTACCAATAGCGTCGAGAAAAAATTTCATAGTTAAGAGGCAATAAATGGCATTTTGATGTGATCGATGGTATTATATACATTATTTTTTGGCTCTCCATGTTTTATCAGGTGATCTATTATTAACAATTAATTTACTTGAATAGTTGAATAGTATTGTAATTTACATTGTAATAGTATTGTATTTATTTAGATTGGTTTTGTTATTTTCATAAACATACAAATATTTATTTGATTGGTCCTAACATGAAATTATTGCAATAGGACAAAATTTGAAGTATGTTGAATGATGCTTTGAAAGGTAAAGCAGACGAAGACAGTGCGAAGCTCCACAACTCAAGGTATAATTTTGTTTTCTTTTATTTGATTGAACTATGTATTGGGTATTTATGCATGTGCACACACACACATTTAGTTGATGATGGTGATTACCATACATTCAAGCAAACTTTGTTCGATCTGATCTATAAACTTACCTTAAATAGTTTGATTTATCATGTTGTTTCTATGATTGAATAACTTGGAAAAGAAAACTATGATCTTTATGAGTTAGTAAGTTGTAGAATCCAGTCTTTTCACAAATATTTTTAATAATAGATCTAATGTATTTGTATGCCAAGAAGTACAAGAGAGTAATTTTATAATGTATATATATAGACTTTTCTTTATGTCATTCCAGTAGTAGCATTAGAGTATGGTACCGGTGAGCCATTAGCAAACCCTATTCTTAGCTTGAGTGTATGAGGGTGGGGCCAAGTTTCATTTTGGGTTCACTGGGAACAAAGCCTCAGTATGGTTGTATTCATGGCTTGATCTACATCTGAAAGGTAGGATTTAATAGTCCACCCAATATGATGAAATTATTTTCATATCTCATTAATCATGAGTCAGCCATCCACATATCTCGCAGATCGAACATTGATAAACTAGGGCACTTACCAACAAGATTTGTCCATAAACTAGGGCACTTACCAACAATGTGCACTATGTCATATTCAACAAAAAATTAGAATAAAAACCCCTTTTCATTTGGTTGGATCGACACCATATTCTCCAAGAAAGAAACCCATAAGTCTTCTACAGATTTTATAGTGATGACCATAAGCTATGAAACTCTCGTATCATGATATGTAATAGTCTTTTTCCTCCTCCTTTAAGGGTTGTAACTATTGAACATTACCACTGTGTAGGGCTGATATTATGCCCATATCGGCCTTTTCTAGGGTTTTTTATGCCCAAAGGATTTCCCAGAACTTTGGATTCAATGCCCAAATGCATTCAAAATTGTCCAAACATGACTTGGGACTGACCGGAATTCATGTTTTAGGGTTGTTATTATGCAAGTGGTAATTATGGATAACTTTATTTTCTAAAAAAATGATACACTTCTCGCATTTATAATTTGGGCTCATCATCTATATTGCATCATGTATCCCTGTAGAATGTTCCTAGGGTACCCATGTCTACCTATGGCTCAATTGATTCCTCTCTACCTAGTCTCACTTCATCAACTACATCCTTCACCTTCTTCTATCATTTAGAGTTAATCTCTTACTCTTGCAAATCATCCATGTTAACAACAAATCACATTAAAATGTTTATAAAAAAATGAAATTATAATGTGCATGTCCATGATGGTTTTCCTATTGCTAAAAAATATATCATCTTGGAAGAAAGAATCATAATTCGCTAAAGGTGAAATTTGCAGGTTTAGTAGTAGCTTTGCAATGATTCAAAGATTTATTTAGTGGGTTTAGCATTGGGTCAAGGAATAACACATGGTAGGTGAGAGGGTAATGGCTACAATGTTGCTCCATTTATGGGCATCATGAATTCATATTTCTTCTTCTTGTAATTTGATACAATGTAGGCCAATGATAATAGATGAAACTGAAATATCAAGAAAGATGAGGGTTTCTACGAGTGAAGCTGGTCAATCCTTCAATCCATGACTAGGTTCATCTTTGAAAACATTATCACAAGGTTCAAATTTCCTAGAAGTTTGACAATTGATCAACATATGGATTTTCAGAGTAGCACTATCACTACCTTGATTAGGAAATTCCTTGTTCAACATCAAAAATGTAATCCCTACCACCCTTAGGATAATGGAACATTGGTAGCATTCAATAAAATATTGGAGCCATGATTGACCAAATTTTGTAATTCAAATACAAATGATTGGGATGAGAGGGTTCCTGCAATTTTATGGGCATGAAATAACACTACTAAGAGATTGCACAAGTACACATCCTTTCAATTAGTATATCATCAAGAAGCTATTTCTCTTGTAGAGTTTGTCAAACGTGTCATCTATATTGGCAATTCCACTTGTATAACTTAATTATGATGGATCAGTAGAGGATAGTCTAGTACAATTAATGCAATTGGAAGAATCTAGGTTTTTGGTTGACTTTCATCATACTGTGGAGAAGGCTAGACATAACGTATGGCATGAAAACCACATAAGGAATATGATTTTTTTTAAAGGCATCCTACTTCTATTACATGATAGCAAGTATTTGTAGAACCCATGAAATATTTAGTTATTGGATTAGACAATTTGTAGTTGTATAAATCCATTATTCAGGTGCAATTCAAGTGTCTCATCCACATGGAATTCTTAGACTTAAATGGTTGAATGAAACTTGCCTAAAATCCTATGTGCTTTCCATGAAGATGTTCTCATGCATTTCTGTGTAAGGGAGAAACATAGGGTAGGATGTTTTTTTTGTTTTGGTTTCAATTTGTTTTGTATTGCAAATACTGTATAAATCTATTTTGTTAGGTTGTCATTTAATACATATTAGCATGCCAAGAATTCCAATTATAAGTGCTAGTGTTTGTGAAGTTTTTGTGGTTGGTTAATTCATTTAAGCCTCAGTAAAATCATGTGGTCATGGGAACCTAAATATCATGTTTCATTAATTCTTTATTTGCACCTTGGAAAAGTCTTTATTTTCATAGAGTCACCAGTGAGGTCAAGGTGGGTTAAAGGTTGGTAACCTATTGAACGAAAGAGTCTCTACAATTATGTATAGAGGGGTTGTGCAATAAACTTGTTTGGAATTTTTGAGATTCAGTGACAAGGCTTTAGTTGACCATTATCGCCAATACATATATATATTTATTACATAAATTTATAGGTTGAGTAAATGTCTCTTGCAACTATACAAATGATACTTACTACCAAGTGTCCAAAAATCCACACAAGTTAGTTAGTAATCTTTGCACATTTGACCAAATTTCCTAGACAACTCTAGTCATGAAAGTGGACTAGCTTAATAAAGTCACCTAACACTTGGTTTGTTTCTCAATTTGTTTTTTTTTATTAGTTTTTTGCCACCGTGGATCCTACATAAATTTCATAACTACTAATGAGTGATCTCAGTTGCATGCATGTTTGGTATCCATTTTTATTTGTTCACTAATTAAAAATTGCATGGCATGGGATATGTCTCTAAGAGTAAAACAATATTCGTGAGATTAGAATAATTAGTTTTGATTGAGTTTTTTGACCGTTGAGTCAAGGTAGTATATAATTTATATGGGAAGTTTGAACACACTAGGTTGTTCAACGATGGTTCCAGATAGATTGCCACTATTCAGAAACCTAATTTTGAACCATTACACTCCTCTACCTTCAATGTGTTGCTCAATCTCCTAGTATTTGTTATTATAGGGAAGGTGATGAAATGTACCAAGTAATTAATCAATAGGGCACGTGCACATACACTTTGGATAAACAAGGCATACCTTATTCATGTTAAAGACAATTATGCATTGATCAACCTGTCTATGAAGGGGGAAGATGTATCTCATGCACTTAAGGATGCATAAAAGAATGGAAGAAAAAATGGGGAACCTAGCTTAGATGACCACTACGTCATTATTAGAGAGGGTAATGGCACCATGATCTGTTCAATTAACAAACCCCATGTCCTTTTTTCATTCCAATTGATTAAGGGACACAATCTGTGAAAATGTACTAGGGTTAAGTGCACCTTGTATGCATTCTTTGTGTTTGAGCTATATGTACAAGGTGTTAAAATTAATTGGTGCAAATTCTTGATGGATGAACTACCTCAATATTGTGCCAATACATTATCCTCATGTCTCATTTGCTAAGTGGAAATGGAAACCCCTGTTAGGTTTGAGAACTTTACCCAATGCTAGACATGACCATTATTTCCTTATAGTATAACTCATGGAAGTGCCAATAGGATTGAAGAAAAATGACATTAAATGATGTTTCCTTTATCAATGGTATGATCACATGATTAAAACCATCAATTATATTTTATTGATCCCATAGACATTGTTGAATACATGTGGGAAAAAATTGGTTTGATATGGATCGAGATGACAATTTTATATGGGTGAGGGTGGATGACCCCAACAATTTTCAACGACAACACTACCCTACTATTTGATTGAATCCACCTTTTATAAGGAGGTTTCTTCATGGATAGGGGATAAGAAGTCAAAACATTCAACGATAGTGAACTACATCTTTCCTGGAAAGGACAAATAAAGTGTATCATACACAAATATGATAAAGAAAATAAAGGTATTTGTGGTTTACTCAAGTTTCAAATTAAACAGAGACATAATTAACCATGTCCCTGAAGTAAATTTATTTTGTTGTTGTGTTGATGCAACCCATTTTAGATACTCCTCACTACTTTGAGAAATTAATTATAAAATCCATGGTCCAAGTAATTGGATTTTTGCAAGGAGGGACACCCAAGAGATAATGAATGGTTAATCCATCGATCCACCTACCCCTAAAGGTATCAAACTGACCTCAGTAGTTGGAGTCTACAACTACATCGATCGAAGTACCTACTGATACCTCCCAAACCAAGTAGATGGAAGAATCCTTTTTTCACTAGCTTCTAATTTTTGGGCCTAAGAATGGATGGGGATTGAGTGAGGAGACACTAAAGGAATATGAAGTGTTGGAAAAGTCCACTACCCAAATTCTAGTCATCACCATTAAGGACAACTGACTAGAGTCCATTTTGGATGTCTTGTGGTTCCTAATGAAGATCGAAGTAGCAAGAAAGTGACCTTTCGAAGCTGATGGTTGAATGCAACATGCCATGAAAAATCCCACAATTCTTAATGTCACAAAAATTACACAGGTGGGGATTGTTGGTGATACTAACTGGAAAATTAGCAAACTGAAACTTCGCTATCAATGAACTAATTATTTCTACCTTGATTTGGCTGCTAGGAATTAGGTGGTATATATGTTTTCAACACTATTCTTGAAGTTATTTAGCATTTAGTATTACTTTAGGTTGCATGTCACTTACTACTACACTATTATTTTTGAAGGATTGAATCCCATTCGAAGGGAATTTGTAAACCCTCATCTTTTCATTTTGTATTACATATTTTGGCCTCATGCTGACACATTGGATGCAAATGCTGGGACTAAATAGGATACGAATCTCAAGATATATTCCAAATTTGATCTACTTCTATTATATAAACGATAATATCTGAGATCAACAAGGTGACAGGACTAAAAATCATTATTGTAACTACACAAAGATGAATGTGTGGGAAAAAAATGATCGATTTAACTATTCTGTTTTAAAAGGGATACTAATCCGTCAAGTTCCTTGGACATGGACCCAACCACTTACACATAACCCCAACCTTAATGGGTTCCTGGCATGCCACATACTTCACCACTGAACCAAGACTACATTGCCCTGAACTAAGACTGCAATGACAATTCTAAAATTGTTAGGGGCTAAATTAAGTCAAATTCAACGATGAATTACATAAATTAAAAATCTACAACTTTCACAAGATTTTGGCTTACACTATGTAATGACCGTGAATCCATTTTTTCTTAGGTCGATCGTTGTGTGTACCTACCTTAATTGGATCCTCTGTTGATGTACATGTTGATTACATGAAGTTCTACTTCCTTATATCGTTCTTTCTAGATCATCATAATTCTAGACGGAGGGCCCAATTCTTGTAAAAGGTTTGAAATATATTCTTCTTAATGAATTCCACATAAAATAACAGTAAAAACTAACTACTCTGTCAGAGCAATAAATAGTGTAACATATAAATAGGGTATATACTTGGCTAGTCTCCTTAATAGTTTGATCTTACCAACCAAAAAGCCCATGGATATCAAACCTGATCACTATATTAGAACTTATAACGCTACTTAAGCAACGAGATTCAATAAAATAATAAGTTATAATATACAAATATAAAATATGGTTATGAACAAGGATTACAAACCAATTATGAACAAAAGTAAGAGTCTTTACAATTAATTTACAATCTTAATTAACTACTCAATCATTATCCTCCACGATTTGGCACAGAGTTATGGACAAGTATGTAATACACTAGATCCACCTACCATGAATAGATCAATATTTTATAAGAAACAAGACTTAAACATTAACACTAAGCATTAATTATGATGATAAATTGTTAATAACACACATGGAGAACTTGTGTGGTTCTATTAACCTTCTTCGATTTTCTCTTTACAAATAGTAATTCATGGTTGTTTCTTTGGCAAGTTTCCATTTATTGCTTGTGAAATATTTGCTTGTGAAATTGATGCTATATTCAAAACCAAGGATGATTTTAAGGAACCATACTTATTTAAAAGTGTATAAATGTTGGCAAATATTACCAATGCTTAAAACGCCAAATATAAAATGATTGGCGATATTTTTCAAAAAATATTTTAATTTCCAAGGATTTTATCATTTATATAATAATTTGGCGATTTTTAGGGTGAAATTTTTTTTACCCCATCAAAATTGGGCAAAAAATGGCTTCAAAAAATGCAAAATGGCAAATCTTTTTAGGGAGAAAAACATGGAAAAATAGCCCACTAGGCTAAAATTCGCCCCTAAAATTATCCCTGTTCAAAACACTTGTAGAAGACGAGGAGGTAGGTTTCTTTCTGCTTGAGCTTGGAGATGCTTGTTTCTATAATTTCTTGTTGATAAGCACTTCAACTTTTAGGTAATTATACTAATATATTGTTGGATCTAATATCTCATGATGTTTTATTTTAATAATAGAAACAAATTCGTTTAGTTCATTTTTGTTCTTAGTCAATGTTTCTTTTTTAGTTTTGTTGTACAAGATCCCAATATTAAAATTGCAATAATGTGTTATTTAGCGTATCTTTCTGAAAATGTGGAATTAATTTTACAAGCTCATAATCATGTTTAGGTCACTATGGTACTTTCTCTATTACTCATAGTTGATAGACCTGCTATTTTTTTTTTGGAGCATGATCGTTCTCACATTTCCTTTTTGGCGGGATATTTTAGCAAGGCATTCAATATACCTTCTAATTTCCAAAATACCTATTTTCCATTGGTAGGAAGTATTTGTAATAGCATGCCAATACGTTAGTTCATACTTTAATGGTATGTACCATTCAACTAAAAGGGGTATGTATGATCTGAAAATGTTTTCATGTCATAGGTATTAGCAATCTCTATCATAACTCAGAGGAAATGAAAATTGTTTCCACTATGCAGTGTGTAGAAAGGAGGGTTAGATAGTAGGTATTTGTGGTCTTCATATAAAAAGGAGAGTATTGTGCTGAAGTTTACTTCCAATTTCCAAGACTTGTACTTCATATGTTAGCTTGATGTGATTAAGGGTTTAACTTAGGATGGGAGTATGATAATATTTATCTAAAATGGTCTAGGCTTGTCTTCTTTTTATTTATTTATTATTATCATTTAATTTAATTTTTGATGAAATTTTAGGTTACAAATATGGTAGAAAATTGAATGCTAGGTATAATCTCATGAATCAAAATGGCTAGATTGGCCACAAATATATCTAAAGGTGTTTTTTTTTTACAATTGAGGAAAATTGAACACCAATGGATATGAGTTCAGGGTAGGCTGGATAACCTCTTCCTATGTTAGTAAAATCTCTATTTAAATGGATATTTGGATCTCCGAATAACTATCATTATACAAGGATGTAGAACATACATTCCAACATGTTTTTTTCTTCGATAATACAAAAAGGATTGGGTGGATTTGGATTCCTTTATTGGAGATTTTCCACACATATCTTATTTCTATGAGGTTCTACATTAGTGCTTGAAGGCATGTCACACACATATGTTGTTTTGAGTGAAGAATTATAAGTTGCTATGTCTCATCATTTAAAATTTAGATTTCAAATAGATTATCAATTTACTCTAAAAAGTATGAAACAAGATTTCTTAGATGTCCTTTGAATACCTCGTAATCTTGTTAACATAGACAAATTCAATGTGCTAAAAGCCAAAAAGAAAAAGAAAATAATGTTGTATTTATATTTTTCAAACAATGCTTGGGACTCAATGACATTAAATTTATTCATCTAGGGTATTCTCTTTCTTAGGACATGCATAGGAAGACTAATTGACTCTTACCAATCACCTTTATTTTGGGGAGATGGGAAGAGAATGACATGGATAGATCCTTGGCTCTATAGGGAAACTTGTGTGGAATTGTAACATGATAATTGAAAATTCTCTTAGTGATGACTAGAACATGAATGCCTAATAAGTATTGAAGTTACGTTTAAGCTTCAAGTTTTATCAGCTCAAAATAAAATCTTAGAAAAACGAGGATAAATAGATTCATTGCGCTACTTGGTATTTCCATATTGAGAGAAGATATTTGAAGTCTTAACTTTTTTTGTCCAAATTTTAGAACTTCCCACAAGATCTAGTATGACTCAGGTTCATTCTCATTACAATATTTGTTAATTCCTTTTCTCTTTACTAGGTTCTCCAATTTAGTGCCAACCCTATTAATTTGGATACTCATATAATCATATAGTTGAATGCAAACTTACGATAATAATATTAAATAATTCGAAAAACAATCAAAGAGTTGAGATATTAACCTTATATTGGGTTGCAAACTGTGATAGTTCTTGAGCAAATTAGAGGTTTGAAACATACATTCTAATTGCAAAACCTTGTCATAATAGCTTCTGTGAAATATTGGAACCATGGAGATTTAAGGATAATCTTTTGAGATAGTTGTATTTTTAAAACTCAATACCACCTTTTGGACCATGAATACCGTTTTAAAAACTAGGCATAAAGCATTGTATCAACATAAGCATGGAATATATAACATTTTTGAAACTCATTGTACTTATAAATATATATATTTCTATGTTGAGTAGTATATCTTGGCCATCAATCTTAGAGCTGGATCTTGTTACTTCCTATGATGGTAAATGTAACCAAGTCCTTTGATTCTCTTATTAAGTTGTTGTTTTTAATAACAAATTTGGTGTGACCATATTCTATGCTTGGGATTGACCATATTTGTGGGTTGAACTTTAAGATTTGATAGCTCTTGGTCAACAAATTCAATATTATCAAATATTATATTTCTTTAGAATTCTATGGATATGTGTACAATTTTTAATTTTTAATTATATAGTTTTTTAATGTTTAATGTTTACGTAGTGAATAGATTTCAAGGATCACTACATATAGGCTGATCAATTTGGTAATAAGGTATGACTAGTTCAATATTTCCCTAACTAAAGAATCAATTTTCATAAGATGTTTTTCATGTGTCTGGAATTGTAGTTTTTTTTTAAATCACAACTCATTTTATTGAAGTATTTTACAATGGAATTCATTGGGCTTCATTCATTATGATTTTGTTAGGATTATTTAATTAAACCAATAAAATATTTAAATACTTCTTAGAAAATTATCGAGAGGAGATGGTTTTGTGAAAAAATTGTATTAAACTTTACATTGCAATATTACATCTCAACTATAAACTACCGAGAGAAGGTGCTAAGCAGCAAGTCCCTGCCCAATCCTAGACCATACAGATCCAAATCCTCTAGTCATAGATGCATCTACAAGTCTAGATTAAAAAGTATGTGCAACATATCCAGTTGTAGGGTAAGCAACACCGATGGTATATGAAGTAGTTGATACCGATGAAGAATCTATTGCTAAAACCATGGATGAAGCATATGATTTAGAAGTGAATTTCACAGTTGTTGACATCTATTACATGAGGTAATTGATTCTACTATTTAGTCCACTAATTAAACATTGTTTAAGACAGGTGGATTGTTCAAAATAAGTATAAGTTGTTGAATCCTTATCCTTGGCTTGGATAGTAAATTAAGTTGAATTTGCACCTCCTTGGGAATCAAGCAATGGTGGGTTCAATGTTTAGAATGGGATTTGTGACACTGAAATGTTGTGGGTATATGTAACTAGTGCTTTGCATTGTATTTGTGTTGCTGGATCATTGTAAGAATATGGAGGGGTGACATCCATCTATGTACTATATGCCAGTGGAAGCAACATTTATTATGCCTTAGATATAGGAGGATTTATAGAAATACTGGTGATAAGTCAAATTCATCACACGCTTCTCTCGCTCGTCCTTGCTCATGCACACCATGGTTCCTACTTGGCAATACATAAAGTATTAACATAGTATTTGACACGTATTAACAACATATTAAAATACCTATTTTCCATTGGGATTTGCTATCGAAATACCTTTTTTCAAACACCATCTCATTTAGACCCCTCAACCATTGAACTAGCTGCAATTGGAGGTATAATTTTTTTTAACTATACAAAATCCCGTCGATTATCTGACAAGCTGTGGCCCTCATCCAATGAGGTTTCCATAAGTCTGACAAGAGTGATCCGTCAGATATTAGACTAAGACCGTCGGAGAACCGACTAGCACCCGTCGGAAATTCGACGAACGGAGTGTCACACAAACGAAAAGGTGAAGTTGGACAGTGTAGAAATCACCCTCAGAGAAATGAGTAAATATTCATCGGAAATTTGACCTGTCTCCATCGTAAATTTGACAAAAAAATCCTCTAACATTTGACGGCAGAAGCCCGAAATTTTACAAAGGAACTATCTCACATTCGACAAAGAGAAGTCATATTTTCGACAACTTGGGAGTCATAAATTTGATGACCTAGTGGTGCAATACTTCGATAGAGGACGTCAAAAAGTCGACAGGTTTTAGCATGTGGTTGAATATCCGACGACACACCACCGACGATAAAAAAAATTGTTGTTGTCAAATTACTGACAGGCGTATGTCAAATTTTAGACATGGAAACCATCGGATTTTGGGCTTAAGTTATATTGTGATATGGACAAGGGAGAATTATATAATCCTAAAAATTATTACACCTAGACTAGGCCTCTTCACTCAAAGTCTACCCATAACTACACCTTGAGATACAAACAATTAGTTTGTTGCAAGCCCCTACTCAACTTACTCACCAAATAATCACTTGCACTACAATAGTTCAAAACTTAGCCAATTATACAATTAAGCATTAAACATGAACATCTCAGTACAAGGATATAGAAATATACATAAGAGACAACAAGTATGGTGGTGCCCAAACTAGGTGTTGATTGTACAACATCATGAGTCTTTCTTTGGACTTTTGAGTAATATCAAGTCGGACCTGTGAGTCATATCAAGTCCTATGTATCCTAATATGATTGAGGTAGTGATGTTCTATTGTAAATCTGGTGAGTAATATCAATATGAGTCTTGTGAGTAATATCAAGACTAGACTTGTGAGTAATTTCATCGAGAGGTGCCCTACAGCACAGTATGGAGGAGATCTTGTAACGTAACATTCTGTAGCGCTCCTCATGTAAATGTCGGCTATAAATATTATGAGGGAGATGTTGTAACGTTATGTAATGTTCCTCATGTAAATGTTGGCTATAAATATTATTTCTAATTATGAGGGAGATGTTGTAACATTATGTAATGTTCCTCATGTAAAGGTCAGCTATAAATATTTACTTTTTAGTTCTATTTACTTATGATGTAGATTTTTTCAACCATTAATTAAATTAGATGACAAAGTGGTTTGGATAAACCTCCTCGAGTGCAATACCTGAGAAGAGGTTTGCACCTTGGGATATTGGATCCCTCTCGATGCTTTATAGAGCCTAGGATTTGAATCTAAGCTAGTATCAAGTCAAGTATTCTCATAGAAGGTACCCTGTGAGAATGGATCTCCAATTGTGGAGATGATAGTGTTTTGTATCAAGATTGAAGTCTTGTGTTGTCTCAAGATTGTGGTCCTCCATTTATTAAGGTAGTTATACTATGTGATATATTTCTAATCATGGTCATTGAGTGTTATAAGTCTCCTTTAGGGATTAGCTACCCCTAGAGTGAATTACTTCAGCATATGACTATATGGCCCGGGGTAATATATCTGATCACTAGTATGTATGGAATAATTATTCTGATTATAATATGATAATATGGATAAATAATACACATATGTACTATGCATTAATTATTTAATGATAATGAGATAAAAGCATAGAGAAAGCAAATTTGAGTTTCCCATGCAAATGTCTGAGTGAACTCAAGTTATAAAGATTTTGTAAAATATGAATGCCTTAGTCAAAGCATTAGTTGAACTATTAATGAATGCAATCAATTAAGTAGAGAAGAGCTTAATGTTCATCAATAAATATACATTAGTTAACTAAAGAGATCCATGCAAAAGTTAATAATAGAAATTGTGCATGTATGGCACTAAGAGTGAAGCACTAATGACACTCAAGTTAGCATGTTAACTAAGTGATCAACAATCAGTTAAAGATTGAGTTCAAGTCAATTAACATTCATTTCAAGTAAGTTATAATTTAGTTCAAGTAAGTTAAAATTCAGTTCAAGTCAGTTAACATTCAGTTCGAGGCAATTAACATTCAGTTCACTTTCACTTGAAGACATTGAACATTCAATTAAAACTAATTAAGGAAAGGAAGGGTTCCAATGTTTGCATTGAGGGAGTTGAATTTCTAGTTATATCCTCCTTGTGAATGCACTATGTGATGCTCTCGCTATGTTTATCGAGCCTCCTATGTGCTACCTTCTGCATAATAGGGTTTTTGGATTGTTATTAATATGTTAGGCATGTGGCAAGTTCAATACAATTGCATATAGTTTTTTTGCAGGGTTTTGTTGGCTTACTTTTAGTCGAACTAGGTTTATACCCTTTGTTCATTAGCAAAACCTAAGATATTGGCCCAATAGAGGAGAACTCTGTTGGAAACACCTGCGACGTAGATGAAGTCTCACTCGAGATGTCTTATGGGGATTTCTAGAACCAGGTTTCCACATTTATTTCGGGGATTTCCTCCTCACACCAATATTATATCACTCGACCGAAACCAGGAATTAAACCTTTGTTCTCATGCATTCTTTCAAGAAAAACATCGATCGATTTATTGACATATATAACCAAATATAACATAAAGAAATAACACATATTAAATAACATTCCATATGATCATGTGACTAGATGCATGACACACACACACACACATACACATATATATAAGTTCTTTTCACAACAGATTATGCTTGACATATTTAGATCAACTCATTCACAACAATTATGCATTCGACAAAAAGATAAATATCAGACACACACAGAGACAAGATAAAACGTGGAAACCCATCCGGGAAAAAACCACAAAGGTGCTCTTCATCTAGAATGAGAATTGATTTGGCACCTTTAGTCTGTGCACTCAACTTGCACACTCTTCTTTTGATATTCTTTACAATTCGTACATTCTTCTCTTATCTCATGCTCTCTGGTTTTAGTCTCTCTCCCTTTCTTTCTCTTCTCTTTCTCTCTGAATGATGACTAATGATCAACCCACACATAGCTTGGGTCGATGCTTTTATAATATTGTATCCTTTTACACTTCTTTATTTCAACTATCGACTGACTCTCAACTATTAGTTGACATGATGGATTTATATTCTAATACATATCGTTACATCTAAAAATAGGCACTATTGTCTCAATTTATAATCATTCTTTATTACTAAAAGCAAGTTTTTAGTCTAACTATATATTTACCCAAAATAGGTCGAACTCTACCTTTCGACTTGCTTTATTCCTCTTTTGTTGCGGCTCCTTCTGTCATGGCTTTTCTTCATCTTGTGACAAGAATCTTCATATTTCCAACCATTATTCCGGTTATCTTTTCCTAGGACCAACATGCCCCCAACACTCACTTATGGCTTATCCTGAGCCACATTAGTCTGAAACCTTTGTTAGTGCGACCTTGCTTTGAAAATCCTGAAATATTTTCACAACTTGTTCGGTTTCCTGTCACACTTCATCCTGCATTGTTTTCAATTTTTCCACAAGTTCAAAACTGATGTGTTTCGAAGTTGTCAGTCCTGTTGATCCCAAGGATTATTGCACCTTGTCATGTACATGTTGAATAATACTTGTAACTTTCTTTGCTTTTGGGTGCAACTCTACGACCTGGTCGACTCTTTTCTGCTGTTAGGTTCACAATTTGGCTAGATGTTTCTATAATTTCTTCATGTCGAAAACCTTAGCCATATTCTCTACTATCAATAGCTTCTTTACACCATTCTCCAGCTTGTTAAACGTTTCCTCTATAGCATGTATTTTCTCTGTAACCCATTCTAATTCTTCAGTGTCGATCAATGATTCCCATGACTAAGAAACCTGCTTGACCGCTCTTTCATAAAGTGCCTATGCCTCTTCAATCTTCGTCACAACCTCAATTGCTTCTTTTATTCATTATTCTAGTACCTTTGGAGGTGTAATGGGTTTTGGTGTTGACTCCAACTCCGCGACCTGCTTGCAGAGGTTCTCAACTACTTATCCAAGTCGAAATACTTTGTCTTGTGAGAACATTTTTGTTGTGATTCCTTCATCCACAAAACTACTACAAGCAAGAGTAACAATCACATCCAATGGATGTATGTCCTCTTGCGATGTATTTTCTTGTTGTTTTGTGATCTTAACCATTTTCTTCAGCGTCTTAACCATTATGTGCAATGACTTGACTTGATTAAGTAACGCAAGCTCTCTAGTCTTCATATCTATCACTCCAACAATATGAATAGCATGAAATATGTACATTGGTGGTGCATAAAAATGCATGGTGACATGACCATGGTATTGAGCTCTGTGTTCCATAGTCAATTGCTTGACCAACTAATTAAATTTTTATTAGTGGATTCATCTAAGATTCCTTGAAAGGTCGCTCTTCAGATGGGAAAACTTAGTCTAGCTACACAGTCGAGTACGGTGTTTGGTCAACCACCACTCTGACTTCTTTTACTGCAATACAAAGTGTCTATAGTAATTTGGTAATGATTCTTACCAACTCGGTATGTCTCGTATCCATATTATTGCCACTCTAATTAGATAACTCCTCCATCTTATCAAATATTAGATTGTATTCATCATCAGTAAGACCGATGGCACTAGATAATCAGTCGGCCTTCCTCTTCTTGAGAGTTTTTGCATACTTCTATGAACTCTTCCTCTTATACCCCAACTTTAGATCTGATGGGATATTGATAGATTCATCTTGACTATGAGGAGGAGAGTTTCTTTGGGTTTATTCTACTTGTGTGTGTCCCTCTTAATCTCCATTCTTCTTCATCGACGGGTCATCCTATCATGACTCAACTTCTGCAGATAGTTGATCCTCTATGAAAGGAAATTTCCACTCTTCAGTCCAGCCTTGAATAATTGCATCAATTTCAATAGCATATAGTTGAAACTATTCAGCTAAACATTTCTTCTGCAGGTCTTTTCATGGCTCCAAAAAGATGTGATGGGCTTCGACCAAAAATGTAGAAATTTCGATACAGATTAATGTATTCTTGAGATTCTCCTGATCTAACAAATTTGCCTCTTGTTAAATACAGAACCGCTTCTACTCTAAATTATTGCGGAAACAATTAAACCACGATTGACATAACAATGCACAGAGTGAAATATCAATAATACACAACACAATGTTTTCCAGGGAAAGCTTAAAGCTCAAAACCCCACTATCATATATATGTATATCATGAATCATGAAACAATCTCATACAAAACTCTAATCCAAGAGCTCTCAGTAAAATACGAAAGTCTCACCCTGTCATACACGAATTAGCTAATCATGCGCCAATTCCCTGTGTTCAGACAGCCTGCCTCCTCTGCACAAACGCTGATGCGCAAACTCCTCTGCGCAACCTCTGAGGAGCAATTCTCCCCAATTGAATCGAATCCAATTGAAACTCTGTTAATTGCTGCGTTTGCTCATGCTCATAAGCATATTCACTGCATGTGTGAACAAATCATAACTGACAGTCAACTGTCCCTTTCACCTATGATCTCAACTGGTGTCCATTGGAATGCATATAGTTACCGGTGGCAAGTCTTCAGTTGTATGCGAGTTAACTTGTGAGTTTAGTGAATTAACTAATTCACTGAACTCACACTAATACAACTAAACTTAACTCACTTAACTACACTTATAATTCTGTTACAATTCCAAATCACTCAGTTATGAACGAGATAATAGACTAATAGTTATTGTCTAATTTAATTAAGGGAAAAGTAAATTAGACACATGTTTCTTGTTGACTTTTCAACAAAAAATCTTATAATATTCCAAAACGTTTTTACAGTTTCCTCTGTGACTTCAGCCTACTTCCTAACAAAATGTATTATTGCATGTCCTTGTAACAAGAGCTCAATGTTATTGTCTAATATCCCTGATCTGAATCATATTAGTGTTACAGGTATAAACTAACTGAGAAGGGGGTGAATCAGTTAGTTAAGATTTTTCACCAAAAACTTCTTTTAACTTAGAATTAATATACTTTATGGAAGTCAAACTTTGCTATGAATTCAGAGTTATAAACATAAGAGCAGATAACATAAAACACAGCATTCAATCACAACATTTAATCACATATATGATACACATATATTTCACGAGGAAACCCATAAGGGAAAAACCTCTTCTTCTTATGATGTCAAAGGCTTCAATGGCTGTACATCACTTCTTATTTGAGCACCGACTCAAAGAGGCTGCAACCTCTGAATGCAAGCACCAATTTGCTGAGAGCACCAACTGGGTGGAAGCACCAACTTCCAGTTTAACCCAGCACCAACTGGGTGAAGACACCAATCTTCAATTTCTACAAGTACCCACTTGCAGACAGAGACATAAAGTCTCCCCTAGCACCTCCCTACCTCCCTTATTTGCTAGACTTTACAATAGAATCAAAATGCAACAATACGGATATGTCTCTGCTTACCAAACCACTCTGCTATGTTCAACATCGGCTCTCTGCTCCTCTGTTCTGTTCAATTGTTCAGCACATTCTTCAGTTCCTCTGCTCTGCTCATTTAGTATCAGTTTACAATACTGATCTCTTAATTCTCTGCACACCATTACTCTCCTCAAAACTACTAACTCACACTTCTGCTTGCTAATATATATATATATATATATATATATATATTGTCGGTTCTCATTCTCTCTTTGTTTTATCAAAACAATATCCTCAAACCGTTGCAGAAACGATTCAGCTTCAACATTCTCAAACCATTGTAGAAATGATTTAGCTTCAACATCCTCACGAACCCTTTGTACACATCGAATGACATTATTCAAACCATCTCCTTTCGAATCATCATTACAGGAAGTTACTAAACGATTCATAATTCAGGTTCATCATAACTGTTAATCCACCTGCTCTTTGTATCCTCAACTGTACAGGGCTCTTCATATTCCTCTTCAAAGATTACACTGGTACAATGGTTCAAAGAAGCGGCGGGTGAAACGATGGAGCTCACAAGAAACATATCCTTCCGCAACATCACAACATCGGAGCTCGCAAGCAACATCTCCTTCCGGAAGTCGGAGGGATTTTAACATCGGAAGCCAAAAGCTTCGCACAGCCGCAACGGTGGGAAGAAAAAAACTATGGACACATGATCCACATCGGAAGTCGGAGCGCTTTACACTTCGGATTCTTAACCATTTTCAGAGCCGCAACGACGGAAGCAAAAAGAAAGTGGACACACGATCCGCATCGAAAATCGGATCTCTTTGCACTTCGGATGCTTAACCACTTTTGGAGCTGCAACGGTGGAAGCAAAAAGACAATGGACATGTGATCCACATCGAAAGTCGGAGCTCTTTGCACTTTGGATGCTTAACCAATTTTGGAGCCGCAACGGCGGAAGCAAAAAAGACAATGGACACGCGATCCGCATCGGAAGTCGGAGCTCTTTGCACTTCGGATACTTAACCATTTTCAGAGCCGCAATAGTAGAAGCAAAAAGACAATGGACACGCAAGTTGGAGCTCTTTGTTTATCATTCTCCCGCAACGGCGGAAGCACAAATGACTTAAAAACTTTCGCAATGCGTTCAATGGCAAGGCCCCAACAGCAAATACTTTATTGCACGCTCAAAACAGTTGTGAGGGTGCGCGGTTAACCTTTTGTGGAGTTTCCAGTTGGCATTTGACATATGGTTCCATTTTGGCACATCTTTGTCATATAAATATAACGTTATAGCGGAGTTCAGATCCTTGGCATGACGAGAATGTCTCACATATGCAATTTTTGTGATATCCATTCGGTAAGAGAATTTTCCATAGACTTTAGTCTGAATCTCTAGCACCTCCCACTGTTCGGTTTTCTCCATTGATACCTGCATGCCTACCTATTTTTCAGTAGATTGCCACATCCATTTGACATCAATTCCCCTTCTCTTTATAGAAGATTACCATCAATGACAATACACTAAAACTTTAAGACTGAACACTAGCCACCATCTACTCTGAAAGATATTCCAACAATCTCCCCCTTTGACATTGATGGCAATATCTCATTCAACTGGTCACATTTCTCCCCCTTTGACATCAAAGGCAAAGGATAAACCTGGGCAGATACGGTATGTCTGATGACTAGTCTCCCCCTTTCCAGATGCACTAAGAAAACGAACTGCCATTCCATGCTATAAACAGAAATAAGATATACAATAAACATAGACTCCTCCTAACACAATGCATGAGTTACTGAGACAAGGACTGAACACCCAGCTTCTAACGTAGATATTCAAACTGAGATGTGGGTAAAGGCTTAGTAAAAATGTCAGCAATCTATTCGGTAGAAGGAATATAATGTAACAACACCGTTTGAGTAGCCACTTGTTCGCGCAAGAAATGGTACTTTATGGGAATGTGTTTAGTTTTGGAATGAAGAACAGGATTCTTGGAAACACTGATAGCACTAGTATTGTCACAGTGAATGGGAATAGGCTCATAATACTTTACATCTAGATCAGCAAGAGATTGAACCATCCATAAAATTTGAGTACAGCAAGTAGCGGCAGCTATGTACTCTGCTTCAGTAGTGGATAAAGAAATGGAACTTTGCTTTTTACTTAGCCAGGAAACCAAAGACTCTCCTAAGAAGAATGCTACGCAACTTGTACTTTTTCTTTCATCTACACAATTAGCCCAATCTGCATCTGAATATGTTATTAGCTGAAAGTTCTGATTTCTGGGATACCACAGACCATAAGAGAGCATACCTTTCAGGTATTTGAATATACGTTTCACGGCTAGTAGATGACTTTGTTTAGGAGTAGCTTGAAACCTTCCTACCATCCCAATAGCATGCATGATATCAGGTCTTGATGCAGTAATATATAACAGGATTCCTATCATAGATCTGTACATCTTTTGATCCACTTCAGGTGAAGAATCATCTTTACTCAACTTGCAGCCACTGACCATGGGTGTACTCACAGGTGTGGAGTCTTTCATTCGAAACTTCTTTAACATCTCCTTTAGATACTTTTCTTGAGAAAGAAACATACCTCCGGGTTTCTAACTGATTTGAATACCAAGCAAATAGGACAGCTCACCAATCATTGACATTTCAAACTCAGATTTCATAGAGTTAGCAAACCACTGAACAGAAAGATTATTAGTACAGCCAAAGATGATATCATCAACATAAACCAATACAATCAGTAAATCATCACCTTCAGTTTTGATATGATAAATTGCTGTCCACATAACCTCTCTTGAATCCTTTGTCTTGTAGATATTTGTCTAGTCTGGCATACCAGGCTCTAGGTGCTTGCTTCAACCCATACAAATCCTTTTTCAGCTTGCATACATAGTCAGATTTATCTGTGAGTGAAAAACCTTCAGGTTGCTCCACATACACTTCTTCTTCTAAATTTCCATTGAGAAATGCTGACTTGACATCCATTTGGTGTACTCTAAATCGTTTGTAACAAGCATAGGCTAGAAACATTCTGATAGCCTCCATTCTTTCCACTGGAGCAAATGTTTCATCGAAGTCTTGTCCTTCAATCTGAGCATAACCTTTGCAAACCAGTCTTGCTTTATTCCTTACAATCTGTCCCTGTTCATTTAATTTATTCTTATATACCCATTTGGATCCAATCACATTCTTGTCTGATGGCCTAGGAACAAGTTCCCAAGTGCTATTCTTTTCAATCTGATCCAACTCTTCATTCATGGTTGCTACCCAGTCTCTGTCTTTGCTGGCTTCATTAAAACATTGGGGCTCAATTGTAGAGAGAAGAGCAATATGAGACTGTTCAGATTCCTGCAAAATCTTCCTTCTAGTCTGAACACCTTTACTCTCATCACCAATAATTTGGCTTTCAGGGTGATTTTTTCTAATTATTCTAGAAGAAGATTGTATAGTGTGTTGTTCAGGTTTAGCTTGCTCATTCTCTGATGATTCAGATTCTTCCTTCTGGGATTCTTGGACCTGTTCTTCTGTCTCTTCATTTGTATCTTCCAAACATGAATCTTCATCATTCCTTTGACTGATATTTCCATGACAATCTTCATCTACTTTCACATCTATGCAATCTACTATTTTACGCAGCCTCTGGTTATAACACCTATAGCCTTTGCTTTCTGTAGCATATCCTAAAAAGATTCCTTCATCTGCTCTGTCATCATACTTGCCTAAATTTTTATCATTATTCTTGATATAGCATTTACTCCCAAAAACTCTGAACTGTTTAATGGTTGCAGGTCTTCCAAACCATAAATGATATGGTGTTTTGTCACTGTTTGGTCTCAAATGATCTTTGTTAAGAATGTGCACAGCTGTATGAATAGCTTCCACCCAGAAGCCTTGAGAAATATCCTTTTCCTTCATCATTGATCTGGCCATCTGTTGGACTGTTCTGTTTTTTCTTTCTACCACTCCATTTTGCTGAGGAGTTCCTGCAATTGTATATTCTTTCCTGATGCCATGTTAATCACAGAATTCTTTGAACTGTCTTGAACTGAACTCTCCCCCTCTGTCAGATCTGATAGCTTTAATCTTTCTTCCAATCTGATTTTCAGTCAGAGCTTTAAATATCTTGAATTTATCAAATGCTTCAGACTTCTCTTTAAGGAATGCAACCCATGTTAGTCTGGAATAGTCATCAATCACGAGCATGAAATAGTTCTCCTTACCTATACCTTCTTTCCTTGATGGTCCACACAGATCTAGATGGACTAGTTGAAGAGGCTTATTTGTGGAAGGAACACTTTTTGACTTAAACTGTGTTCTGGTTAACTTCCCCGTCTGACAAGGTTTACACACTTCATCACGTGGTTTAGATATTTCTGGAAAGTCCCTTACTGCTGCTCTGTTTTTTAGTTTTATTAAATGATCAAAATGTAGATGTCCCAGTCTTTTGTGCCACAGCTAGCTTTCATCATATTTGTTGAGATAACATTCTTCTTTTTCTTCTTTTAAAATGTAAACATTATTCTTAGTTCTTATTCCTTTGGCAACCAATTTTCCTGAAGTGAACACGACTTCACACCCTTTGTCACACATTTGACTCACACTGAGAAGGTTGTGCTTCAACCCATCTACAAATAACACATCTTGAGCCTTTCCTTTACCATTGCTAAGATTAACCATTCCCTTGCCTCTGATCTTTCCTGGTGCATCATTTCCAAATGTTACGTTCCCAGATTTCTGCTCTGACATAGAAATAAACTTCTCTTTCTCTCCTGACATATGTTTCGAACATCCACTATCAATGTACCAAGGATTTTTCTGTTTCTGAACTGAGAGCATGAGATTACAATGAGAACTCTCTTTCTTCCTCCATACATTTTGTTCAGCTGTATATTTCATTTTTGGTTCTGTTTTGTTCTCTTTCAAGTTACATTCTATAGCTTTATGCCCAAAGTTGTGACATATGTAACATTATGTTTCGTTGTATAGAAGATCAAATGGGTTAGTATTTCTGTTTTGCATTCTTCTTTTAACAGCTGATTGAGATACATGACCCATATGACTATACACTGATTGATGTATCATTTGTTTGTTATTTGACATCCTCCTATGAATGTTTCTGAAATTGTAAAAACAATTGACAGCTCTGTGCCCAAAGTTAGAACAACAGAAACAATAACCATTGAAGAAAATAGCATACCTAACTCTTGGTGAATTTCTAGAAAAGTAATGATGCTCATAATTGTAATTCTGATCTGCATACTTGATTCTGTTATATGGCTCTTTTTCATGAACTCTTGACTATACCGATTTTCTATTTAGATCGGTATTCTCTTTCTTTTTATCACTCTTCGATCGATTTTCATTATTGTCTTAACATGCTTCAACATTTATTATTCTGGGGATTTCTGCCTGCTTGTTGTTCTGAAAATTAATCAAGTTTGATGATTCTTTGCTTTCTGAACCACTGCTACTTGCACCTTGACCATAGCCTAGACCAAACTTAATCTGAGGTGACCTCTGTCTGTTTAGAATGTTCTTTAGCTCTTCTGAAGCTTTGGTGCTAGAGATATTCTGATGATATAAGGCTTGAAATTTTTCTAAATCCTTCTTAACAGTTACTACTTCTTTCTCTAGATGTTCACATCTGGTTTTGCTTTCAGCTAGCTGCTGTCTTAGAGTCTCTTCAATTTTCTTTGCCTCTTCCAGCTCTAGCTTTATTAGAGAGATGTCTTTTCCATTGGTTCCATACTGGATTAATAGTTGTTTTTCTTTTCTTTTCTTTATTCTTAGTCTATCAATCTCCTCTAGAGCACTCATCAGCTCTCCCTCCATGTCCACAATGGCATCTTCATTATTCATCTCTGTACATCTCATCTCTAGATCCTCTACAGCCATAAGCATGAAATCATTCTCTTTGTCTTCATGGGAGGATTCACTTTCTGAAGTTTCTGTGGATTCATCATCATTCACATGTAGACTTTTCTTCTTGTACCTGTTTTCTTTACTATACCTCTTCTTTAGAAATTTCTCTTCATCTACAGAACTCTGCTCTTTCCTCATATGAGGGCATTTAGAAGCAAAGTGTCATGTTTTACTGCAGTTGAAACATTTGAAAGGAAGTTTGCCTTTGTATCTTCCTGACCCCGTTTTCAGTCTTCTCACAAATTTTGCTTCTATTTCATCCACATCTGCCTCTGTACTCTTTTCAGCTTTAAAAGAGCCTTCTTTGGATGTGTTTTGGTTTTTACTAATCCTCATTTCATAGGCTGTCAAAATTCCTAGTAATTGGTCAAGAGATAACGTTTTAAGATCACTTATTTCTTCTATAGCTGAGACTTTAGGGTTGAATCTGTCAGGCAGAGATCTCAGGATTTTATGAACAAGGAAGGTATCATCATCACTTATTTTTTCACCAAGAGCTCTCATAGCATTTACTAACTCATCAACTCTCAGGAAAAATTTACCAATACTTTCATCTTCATTCATTTTCAGTTCTTCAAATCTTAGCCTATGAGTCTGCAACTTGGCATCTTTAACTTATTCATTTCCTTCATAGCTGCTAATAAGCTTATCCCACATTTCTTTGGCAGAATCAAGATGCATTACTTTTACAAATTCAGTTTCAGCAAGACCACTCAGAATCGCATTCATTGATTTTGCATTGAAAGTAAAATCTAGCTTATCATCTTTGGATGCTAGCAAAACAGGTTTTGCATACCCAGTCTCTACTACTTCCCAAACATCAGTACCTAGGGACATTAAGTATGTTCTCATCCTAACCTTCCAGAAAGAAAAATTTTTACCATCAAATATGGGTGCTTTGTTTATTGATCCATCTTGACTAGCCATTTTAACTTTTCAGGATCTACCTTAACCAAAAGGAACGCTGCTCTGATACCAATTGTTACAGGTATAAACTAACTGAGAGGGGGGTGAATCAGTTAGTTAATATTTTTCACCAAAACCTTCTTTTAACTTAGAATCAATATACTTCATGGCAGTCAAACTTTGCTATGAATTCAGAGTTATAAACATAAGAGCAGATAACATAAAACACAGCATTCAATCACAACATTTAATCACATATATGATACACATATATTTCACGAGGGAACCCATAAGGGAAAAACCTCTTCTTCTTATGATGTCAAAGGCTTCAATGGTTGTACACCACTTCTTATTTGAGCACCGACTCAAAGAGGCTGCAACCTCTGAATGCAAGCACCAACTTGCTGAGAGCACCAACTCTCACTATAACCCAGCACCAACTGGGTGGAAGCACCAACTTCCAGTTTAACCCAGCACCG
>LPNX010250193.1:38806-102940 GCA_001517045.1 Pseudotsuga menziesii | reverse complement strand
GAATGACATATATTCGAACCATCTCCTTTCGAATCATCATTACAGGCAGTTACTAAATGATTCACAATTCAGGTTCATCATAACTGTTAATCCACCTGCTCTTCGTATCCTCAACTATACAGGGCTCTTCGTATTCCTCTTCAAAGATTACACTGGTACAATGGTTCAAAGAAGCGGCGGGTGAAACGATGGAGCTCACAAGCAACATCTCCTTCTGCAACATCGCAATGTCGGAGCTCACAAGCAACATCTCCTTCCGGAAGTCGGAGGGATTTTAACATCGGAAGCCAAAAGCTTCGCACAGCCGCAATGGTGGGAAGAAAAAAACTATGGACACACGATCGGCATCGGAAGTTGGAGCGCTTTACACTTCGGATGCTTAACCACTTTCGGAGCCGCAACAACAGAAGCAAAAAGACAATGGACACACGATCCGCATCAGAAGTCGGAGCTCTTTGCACTTCGAATGCTTAACCACTTTTGGAGCCGCAACGAATGAAGCAAAAAGACAATGGACACGCAATCCGCATCGGAAGTCGGAGCTCTTTGCACTTCAGATGCTTAACCACTTTCGGAGCCGCAACGGCGGAAGCAAAAAAGACAATGGACACGCGATCTGCATCGAAAGTCGGAGCTCTTTGCACTTCGGATACTTAACCATTTTCGGAGCCACAACGGCAGAAGCAAAAAGACAATGGACACGCAAAGTCGGAGCTCTTTTTTTATCATTCTCCCACAACGGCGGAAGCACAAATGACTTAAAAAATTCCGCAAGGCGTTCGATGGCAAGGCCCCAACATAAAATACTTTATTGCACGCTCAAAACAATTGTGAGGGTGCGCGGTTAACCTTTTGCGGAGTTTCCAGTTGGCATTTGACATATGGTTCCGTTTTGGCACAGCTGTGTCATATAAATATAACGTTATAGTGGAGTTCAAATCCTTGGCATGATGGGAATGTCTCACATATGCAATTTTTGTGATATCCATTCGGTAAGAGAATTTTCCATAGACTTTAGTCTGAATCTCTAGCAACTCCCACTGTTCGGTTTTCTCCATTGATACCTACACGCCTACCTCTTTTTCAGTAGATTGCCACATCCATTTGACATCAATTCCCCTTCTCTTTATAGAAGATTGCCATCAATGACAATACACTAAAACTTTAATACTGAACACTAGCCACCATCTACTCTGAAAGATATTCCAACAATTAGAATATTATCTCTTATTGTTGACATAACTAAAATTTTAATTAAATTTTGATTGAGTATTTTCTTTGACAATGAAAAGCACATGCAATAATGACCAAAAGCTGTGTATGGAAGAGGATAAGTGGATGAAACCAAAGGAAAGGTTTGGATACTAATATTTCATATCCCTATGCACCTATATTTTGTTCCCTTTTAGGTTTTGAGAATCATCTATGTTGAATTCTACTCCTAGGATTCTGGGTGTCCCAACCAGTGCAAATCTAGATTGAACAATCAATTCCAATAAACCATGGATTATGGAAGGATTAGGTGATTTTTAATTCAATTATTAGGAATAAAATATCATTTGAATAGGCTTGGGACAAATTTGGAACAATTTGAGGAAGTTTGAGGGTGTTTGAAAAAAAACTAGTAATTTGGCATGGGGAAAGCCCGCGCAAAGGAGGCTTTAAAGAATTATTAAAACTTAATAAAATCATGTTCTGGAAGTTTTATGTGGTTTTAGGGTGAATTTTTTACCTAATAAAAATTACAAAATCAAAATTGAATTTATATAGTATTCATAGCATAAAAAACTGTAAAACTATTCAAAATTGACTAGTCAATGAGTAGGGGTAAGAAAATAACTATGAATTTTGTATCTGTCTATTAACATACCTGAAAATAATGATTAACATAGGTTTATATGCCATATATTCTGCATAATCTAATTAATTATTCTTTTCATGGCCATTACATGACATTTAATGCACAGAACTTACAGAAAGGCAAATTAAATGGGCATTGGAAGACTTCTCTCATGATAGTTTAGCATTATGGATTTATTGGACATAAATCTTACTGTAAAACATAGATTGGAATTTTAATACGGATCTAAGAAGATTGGAATAATATTTTAGGAGCTGATCTCCCTCAATAGTGACCAAGACCAGAAATTGGAGGCCTAGAAGTAACACTTGGCACCCATCTGAGAGCATAAGTGAATATTCCTTCATTAAAGCTCAACATCCATGGTTAGATGGATATTATTAGAGATCGAGTTTGATATTATATGGATGCTTCTTGGATATTTGTTATCTGCATTGAATAATTGAAGAGAAGAAGAGAGAATGGAGTCTTATGGCGCATTACCCAAGGTGACTGAGGCACATCACTCAGAATGGAATCTTAGCTTCACTCAACACCAAAACATTAACAATCCAGACTATGAAATTGAGTTCGAAGCATCCTTAACTAAATATTGAGTGACTTTTTTAGCAATTCATCCACTTGTTGGCCAATTTACCCACTTTCTAACCCTAACCCTAATTCATGAGTGCACCCCTCTTCAGGAATTTGGTAAGTTCAACCATAGGATGATGTTTCCTTGCTTGCATCACTCGACCAAAGTGGAAACTATGCCCCCCTTTGAGAAAAATTTGCCTTATTATGACTGATGATGTTTCCTTACAAACATCCTTTCATTAAAATGGAAAATGTGCCCTCCCTTGGCCAAAGTTTCATGCTTTTGCACTGATTGCTTTTCGTGCACTTTCTGCTTTTGAAACTACATGCTTTACCTTGATTTTGTCAGTTCTCGTCTTTTTCTGCCAGATTACTTTTACCAGTTTTTTGGATAGTTGTTATTTGTCATCCTAGGCAAGTTAGATTTCCTAATGTTCCCTCCTGACATGGAAACTCATTCCCACATGTCATTATTTGCATATTAATTAAATATTTACACATAGATAATCCAAAATTTAGAAATAAACTTAGTACATGCCTCCTTAGTATGAAATAATCAAAATTCCCTAGGCAATTTAATTAATTCAATTTTTTAAGCCCTAGGTGCTTGAAAAGGTCCACTTTTGATGTTATTTAAGGAAGCAACATGACAGTACTCCCCTCCAAACTCTACTTGTCCTCAAGAAGAAGCAATCCAGGGTGTTGCAAAATTTGTTCACCCTCCCAAGTGGCATATTCCCTAGGAAACCCTTTTGACTGCGCCAGATATTCTTTGATGGTCCTATTGCTCAGTCTTCTTTCTTTGGTCTACAAAATTTTTTTAGTTACTAAGACCAAATGGAATTCATCTTAAAGACGTGGGATTTCTTTTGATACATCTATTTTTTGGCCTATTTCTTTCTTCAAGAAAGATACATGAAATACATTGTGGATCTTTCTCTCGTGAGGCAGCTCCAATTCATAAGCCAATCCACCAATCTTCTTCAAAATTTTGTAAGGCCCATAAAACCGAGGTTGGAGTTTCTCCACTCCCTTTGTTTTCAAATATGACTTCCTGTAAGGATACAACCTCAATTATACTATGTCTCCTTTGAAGACTCTCTCAATCATGTACTTATCAACATTCATTTTCTGTTGGTTCTATGCAACCTGCATATTTTCTCTAAGTGTCCTTAGTATGTCCTGATTATCATGAATCCAATATTTGTATTTTTGGGATCTACAGTCCCCAAAAATATGACCTGCATAGGATGGGGCCTCATACCCATACAAATCCATGAATGGAGTCATCCTGATGGAGAGGTGAAAAGTTGTGTTATAACGTAATTCTCCCAGGTGGATCCATGTGGCCCAAGCTTTATGTTGTCCTGTGACATAGTTGCAGAGGTAGCCTTCAATCCATTGGTTCACTCTCGCAGTTTATCATCAGTATGAAGGTGATAGATTGTGCTCAGATTCATATTTTTTCCCACTAGTTCAAACGGATCTTACCAAAAAAGCACTGGTGAACTTGTTGTCCCGATCACTGATTATGGTTTTGGGTAAACCGTGAAGTCTGAAAACATCTTTGAAAAATAATGCAACAAATTCACTGGCTGATACAATGGAGGTGAATACAAATAAATGTACAAATCTGGTCAAATTGTCAACCACCACATATATGGTATCTTTTCCTTGGAATTTCGGCACCCCACTGATGAAATCCATGGAGACACTTTCCCATTTCTTTTTTGGAATAGGGAGGGGATGGATGAGTCCAGCAGGGTGTGTGTGCTCCACTTTGTTTTGTTGTAATGCAATACACTCACCTACATGCCTTAGAACATATTCCTTGATGCCCTTCTAGGTGAACCTCTCTCTTACCTTCCAGTAAGTCTTCAGAAAACCAGGGTGGCCAACCACTGGTGCATTATGTGTAGCTTCTAGGATCCTCTTCTTTAATTCTAATATGGGTACTAAGAATATCATATAATTCTAATAGATGAGGTCATTATGTACCTTGTATGCTTCATTATGTATTACCCCATCCAAAATCCCACATGCAAACTGATTTTTTGAGTATTTAGTTCCCAATTGTAACTTCCATTCAGTTAACATTTGTAGCAAAGTGAGTGTGTGTTTGCAGGAAAGTGCATCATCCACCACATTAATATTTCCCTTCTTGTATTCAATGTCAAAGTCATAGGATTGGACTTAGATTACCCATTTCTATTGTTTTTCATTAATCGCCTTTTGGGTAAGGAATTGCCTTAGACTGTTGTGATCAATCTTCACTATGAATTTGCTTCCCACCCGATATTTCTGGAACTTGGCCAAAGCATGCATGATGGCCAACATTCCTTGTCATAAATAGAATACAACATTTCATGAGGCAGCAATTTTTGGCTCTCATAGGCAATGGGATTCCTCAGAATGGATCTCATATTGTTGGAAAACATTAATTGGCTTGGGTAGGTGTTAATACCCTTTAGAACTATTGGTTTCCCTTATGCATCTTTTGAAACTTGTTTGGGGTATTTTATAGTTATTGGAATGTTCCCCAATGGATTACAACCATTGTACTCCAAATACCATGTGGGTGTCTAAAACATGACAACATAAAAGTTGTCTTTCATAGTGTGTTCTCCTAGGTTCACTTGCAAGTTTGGAATCCACTAGTTGTATTCAATGGTATTGTTTCCTGGAATGACCACATCGAACCCTTTAAAGGATTCAGTTGACATGTTTTTTTTCTACACTAGGGTTGCATCAATAAAGTTGTGGGTGGCACCCCCATCAACAAGGACTATGATTCTTTGGCCTTGGAATACCCCTTTTAGCCTCAATGTGTGGAAACAGGGAAATCCATTAAGAACTGTGGTTTTGCTATTGGTTTGAGGGGATTTCTCCTGTTCTTCAGCTATTTCATATTCTCCATTTGCAATTTCAGCAATTTTCGGCTCTCATAGGCAATGGGATTCCTCAGAATGGATCTCATACTGTTGGAAAACATTAATTGGCTTGGGTAGGTGTTAATACCCTTTAGAACTATTGGTTTCCCTTATGCATCTTTGAAACGTGTTTGGGGTATTTTACAGTTATTGGAATGTTCCCCAATGGATTAAAACCATTGTACTCCCAATACCATGTGGGTGTCTACAACATGACAACATAAAAGTTGTCTTTGACAGTGTGTTCTCCTAGGTTCACTTGCAAGTTTGGAATCCACCGGTTGTATTCCATGGTTTGTTTCCTAGAATGACCACATTGAACCCTTTAAAGGATTCAGTTCACATCTTTATTTTCTACACTAGGGTTGCATCAATAAAGTTGTGGGTGGCACCCCCATTACAAGGACTATGATTCTTTGGCCTTGGAGTACCCCTTTTAGCCTCAATGTGTGGAAACAAGGAAATCCATTAAGAACCGTGGTTTTGCTGTTGGATTGAGGGGATTGCTCCTATTCTTCAACTATTTCATATTCTCCATTTGCAATTTCATCTTCTTCCACCATCTCTCTTCACTTTCGTAGAACACTACAATGTAGTGTTCCTTCCCCTTAACACATTTGTGGCCTAAAAACTAAGGTTCTTGGAAAGAAAAGTAGAGCTTCTTCCTCCTTAGTTCATCACGATATTTATAAGAGTAATATTTCTTACCAGGGGGAGGAAAGTTCCTCATCGAAGGTATTTGATTTTGAAATTTATGAGGCATGTGGGTCTTGGGAGCATACTTGGTCCTCATAATTGCATCTTGTATATCTCTACTTCTGCTCACCACTTCTTACAGAGTTAAGGGTCGGTAAGATTTCACCAGCCCTCTCAAAGGTTCTTCTAATCCTTTTGCAAACAAAAGGATCAAAATAGGCTCTAAGATATCAGTGACCATCATGACCAATATTTGGAATTCATATATGTAGGTTTTAGGAGTTCCAAATTATTTGGCATGTGCCAATTCTTGAAAAGAGATATCAGGATCTCTCTGGTCAAACCTTTATGCCAACCTCCAAGTTAGCTATTCATAAGTAACCACTTGATCATGGACCAAAGTATTCATGCCATGAAACTACCAGTCATTGGCCTCCCCATCAACATACAGGGCTTCCATCTTGATGGCATCCATATTAGTCATAGGATTCAGTTGGAAGTAGGTGTCCAATTTCTAAATCCAAGAGTTTACCACGCACTTGGAAGTGCCATCAAAATAGGGCAGGGTGATCTTTTCAATGGCATGTATCAGCTCAAAATTATGATATGGAAGCCTTTGAACTCCTTGAGTCTTCCCTCTTGTTGTTGATACAACCACTACCCCAAATTTTTTATGATTTTAGGACTCCTCCTTATATGTTTAGCTTTTAATCTTGCTTAGACTACTTTTGACAAGTCTGAAAAGTTTTTGCACTAAGTTAAAACTCAAATTTTTCTCCTGGATTGTCGAAAGAACTCATTGAGTTTAGATGACATGATGGAAGAACTCGGTCTTTCCATCTGATATCTCCCAGTCGATTTTACTTTGTTTTTTTCCCACAGCCTAGGTCTTTCCATAATTTTTGTCGAGTTTTGAGCCAATGGTTGTAAATAAACTCGATATTTGGAGCCGATGTGTTCGACTAAACTCAAATTTTGAAGCTAACAGTTCTTTGTCAGGACCTTTTCACTGAGTCTAGCCGATGGGTGTGGCTAAAATCACTATTCATAGCCGACATGCTTGGATCAGACCTAGCTTTCACTATCGATTGGAAGCTTCTTCATGAGTTCACCAATGAATTTTCTTCGTAAGTACCCAACAAATTTTTTGCAACAGTGTCGGTAGAACCTGAAGATTTATCCAAAGAGCACGAAAAAAATCATGGCTTGTAATCAATATTTATTGACGGTACCTTTGGATGAATTGTGCCGACGCGGTATTTGTGAATGTTTTTAATGATTTGAGCCAATGGTTGCGGAAAAGTTGGGATGTCAGAGCCGACACTGTTAGGGGGGTTTACTTGTCTCTCACTGATTCCAAGTCGAAGGATTTCCCTAATGAATTTTTAGGAGACAAAAATGTCGTTTGCATTTACGTGCCGCAACGACCACATTTAAGGCGTGTTTGAGGATTTTTCTATATATAACCCATGGAGATTTTTTCAGACTGTTAATCTGTTTGAGCATGTTCAGTTGTAGATTGCTTGTTGGATCTTGTGGTTTGTTTCTCCAAGAACCACACCCTTTCAATGTTTTCCAGGTAGGCCTCAAACTTTGTCATTGAACTATTTGTCTAAAAATGGGTTTGGTAAAACAACATTTTGGGGATTCAATGTTTATAGGGTTAGGGTTTTACCTATGCCATGTTTTTTAAAGTCTTTTCCCAAACTCATCGGGCTTCATTTGTTTTGGATCACTAACCTTTGGAGGTTTTCCCCAAGTCGAGTTGCGTCGGAATCCTTGGCATCCATGATTTTTTGACCTTGTTTGCTAGCCCAACTGTGGTGGTTTTCACCTATTCACACCATTTTTATTCACCGCTTAGGGCATGGATGTGGGTATATCATACCTCTGGTATTTTACTGGTGAGGCTATGGCAGGTCAGGTTTTTCACCAACTGATTCTCGTCTGGTTTGTGTTTGTGTGTAGTGATAGGGGATCAGTGAGGACTCGAGCTTATAGGACCATCATTTTCTTTTGATTTCTGACCTAGGGTCTTCATCAGAAAGTATACTTTCTTTGTGGTTGGCGCCACGGTTTCAGGAGGTTTCATGGGTTTCGATTCAACCTAGGGTTTTTGAGTTTCCATTGGTTTCAAAATATGAATTTATTACCGTGTTCCCCTTTGTTTGTTTGATTGCATGCAATAGGGAAGTTAATGAAAGCAGTTTTCTGCGTAGGGTTTAAAACTTGTTTTGATGGTTCTTATGCATCTTTATTTAGAACACCAGACGATTTGTTTAAAGAACTAGAATTTAACTCCCAAAACAATAGTTAAAGCACATGTTTTAATGATTTTCATTCTAGATTTGTATTTGGCCTCTGGTTTAAAGTGTCTAGATAACATGCAGGTTTGATTTCTATACATCACAGGATCATTTTAGATGGACAAACATGACTCGATAAAGATATATTTATTACTCTTCATGAATGCAATCTAATTTTGAAAGAAAAACATGATTTATTATCTAAGTTTTTCAGAATATTCTATTAATATGAATGCATGGTGTTTGATCGCGGTAACTATAAGTTGTTTCTTGGTATGGTTATGTTATAGCCTCAGTATTCACCCCACAGCATGCCAAAGAAGGGTGAAAAGAAGAAGGCCAAGGTCCATGAGGGTGACTTAGACTTAGAGGTGTTTCCTAGAATGAAGATAATCTACGAAGACACAAAAGCAGTCACAAGAGCTGAACCAGAGTTCCAATGGGGACAGATATATCACATGATCAAAGATTAGAAGGTCCCAAATGCGGTATTAGAAGATATACCCTTATATATCAACATAATGAGATCAGGGATCACGAAGGTAGCCATGCGCCCTAAAATTTTCCCTTGTGTTGAGGTGATCGGTTGGATATTATCTTGAGCAAATGCAAGTACTATGAGCATGTCAAACATCGACGAAAAAGTTTTTGCTTCCTTCACCCCTGCATACATAGCCAAAGCTTCCAACCTACCCGCCCCAAAAATCAGCATGACGGATGATTGGATAAATAGTTTGAGTTTATACTATATCGAATGTGCAAAGATGATGATGATGATAGCAGGGAAGCAATTTCACTAGAAATCCTCTGGCGAATATGAAACTGCCAGCTTACGCACTCCCTACAGGATCATATCCTTGATGCTCAATAGAATTTTAGGCAAGGAAATTGGGAAGTTCTATAATATGGGTTGGATCCCATTGATATATCATGTGGCCATGTAGGGTACTATCTTTAACTGGGAATACATTGTAGCCAACAACTTATCTTCCTGCATATCTGCGGCACTAGGAGGCATGCTTCAGAGAAAACCAGAATTTTACATGGGTTCATATTTAATTGATTGTATATTATGCATGCACCCATTATCGAAGCTAAAATTTAGCTGGAATGAAGCCAAAACACCCATTTATATTGCGTATCAGATTCTATGGGATCATAAGTATCATAGCTTCAACAAGCTTATCTGTGAATAATTTATAATGCCTCACACCATCTTGTCTTTATCAAGGAGTGCAAGTGTATGTACAAGGGTGCACTAGAGGTTATATTTGAGTATAGGAATTATTTTTTCTCTAAAGAAGGAACCTATATGAGGATGTTAGGAGGGACTATATCCCCATCACTATTTCCTAGGTATGCCACATATTACATAGTCCATAAAGAGGAAGTAAGACAGCTTTTCTTGGATGGATTTAGAAATTTTCTTTTTGACATGAAGAAGGTGGTTTATTCACAAATTACTTTATGTATTGGAAGCCAAAAATTATCCAAGGTAAAAAGTGCACCATACTTTGTGTGAAAAATCTAGAAATTTTCCACTTCGGTGAGAAGAATTTTCATAGGAATGATTCCCAAGGCAAGGTTGTTGCACACTTTGCACTAGTAAAGGTTAATTTTGAATAGTCTGATCAATCAGATAAGGATGAGGAGATGTTCAGAAATGAATGCAATATGTATGATTTGAATAAGTGGTTCAGACAGAAGATCACAATCACGAGAGGAAAAGGAAGCAGTAGCACCACAAAACATTAACCACAGTAGGAGGACGCAGCTAAGAAACAAGAATAGGATTCCCATAAGTTAGTAGAAGCAGCTGAAATAATACTAGATGAGGAAGCCCAAAGGAAAAAGGTAGAAGAGGAGAAACTACAACAGAAAGCTGAAAAAGAACGACTTCAAAAGGAAGAAGAAGAAAGTCTATAAAGAGAATCAGAAGAAAGATTGCAAAAGGAATCTGAACAAGCAACCGAAGAATTAAGAAGGAAAGAACATGAAGCCAAGGATAGGGAGAATCTTGAACTAAATATTGCTCATGATGATCTAACATATCCTCCTTCTACATCGGGAGACACAATAAAAGGAGGACACCTCCCTCTTGCAGAGTTGGGATTAGTGCCTTTTACTCCATACAAGCATAATGCAGTGGCATGCCTGGACATGGTATTCTTCGACCCAAAGAAGAAAACCATTGTTTAGAGATCAAAAAAGAGACTAAGAACTAATACCTGACCTAAGGTAGTCACAATAACTGAGAAAACTGTCATGTAAGACACCAACCAAGATCCAGTATTTTTGGCATCAGTAACAATTGCAGCTACTCAAGCTAATGCTGACAATGTTGGAAAATTCATGGAAAATGTTGAACACTATAAGGAAATAATGCATACGCTGAAAAACACTTTAGTTCAAGAAAGAGGAGAGGGAGGAGAATTAAAGAGGAAACATGAGGCAACTCTCTCTGAATTTGAGAGAGCTCAAAAGGCCGACCAAGTTTTAGAATCAGAAAAGGATGCCTTGGTGCTTTCAACTACCATCGTTGAGGGAGAAAATAAATACTTTAAAAATAAAATTTCAGAGTTAGAGGTGCAAAATGATGCAACTGACAAACAAGCAGAAGAGCTAAATGCCCGAGTAGTAGAGATGGAGGCACAAAAAAACTCATTGGAAATTCAGCTCAGGGCAGCTAATGAATGACAGTTTGATATTACTCCTTTCTGAGAGCAAGCCCTAATAATCAGGAGGAAAATATATCAGGTCCAACTAAATCTTGCATAAGAGGTCTATAAGATTAAATGAGCAGAAACAAGATTGCAAGAAATTTCAGCTATATCAACTGATTCCATAACAAGGTCACTAGAACTTGTAGAAAATATTCAGGGTCAACTAACTTGGATAGAAACTCATGCAATATTCCTTAGCATTTTCCACAAAAGACTACTGAAAGCTTCAGGATATATTTCGAACTCCTAGATTTCAGCAGCAAGGCCACTGTGAGATTGACCGCCGGGGTCAAAAAAATGTTGGAGAGGTGTGCATATTTCTATAAAAGAATGCTCAAAATGTACAATAGGTGCCAGACTTCTATGACAAAAAGAATCTAGGAGCTTTCGTTCCAAGAGTAACACTTGAAATATCTCCAGGACAGAGCGTAGGAGGATGAACTAAGTATTCATCAAATTAAAGGCATCACTAAGAAAGTGGTAAATAACTGGGTTGCACAAGCCTCAATCAGTAATTTCCTTCTGGAAGACCTTCTCAGGGTAACTCCACCCAAATAAGGGGAAATAAAGTCACAACTGGCTATACATGAAGTGACTATTAGATTGATGGGCCTATAGATTTCAAGACTATCATTGCAGAAGTTAATGCATGGTGAGAATTCATTGGAGGATCACCTGGACCCTCCTAAGTTTTGTCTTGTTTACATGTTGCACTTTATGTAAATTATTTTATCTTATTTCCTTCTTCCTAGTGCAAGTCACTAGAGGAACAATTTTGTAAAACGAGGAGTTAGGGAATCCCAAAGGGCATGGGTAGTCCAAAAGCCATTTGTAAAGATGTATAAATAGGAGTAGAAGGTATTTTAGAAATTACTTTTCACTAGCGCCCACATGTTGTTATTTGTATGAATAATTACTTCTTTTATGAATAAAGGAAAACCAATTTTGTTGGAGGAAGCGCTGTAGAAGTTTCAAATGGATTGTGTGGAATCCTAAATGATAAACTATATTTTTTAGTCTTCTACACAGCTATGAGATCTTTCTAACTTAATAAACTATTTCTGCAATTATGAATGATGTTACTTTTTTGTTCGAAATCTTGTGCATACAATGAGTAATTAATGTTTTAATGGTATAGAGCTATCTTTGTTTATATTATTTTTGTTGTAATTATGTATCTAGATTTTGAACAGCTACCTGTAGAATTCCATATGCAGTGTTACAGTGCATTACTCTATTATATTCAATTCTACTCCCCTTGGGGATATGTTAGATAGATATTCTAGAATAGATTACATCATTTTTTCTAAATTTAGAAGGGATTGAGGTGAAAAAATGATAAGATGGGAGGTAAGAACCTACGCATCACTAGTTGAGGATTTTTCTCACTAGTCACTTGCATTTAGCTTAGGCATTTTCATTTCATCCTAAAATATAAAATTACATAAACAGTGGATAGGGTCGCAACCGATGAAACAAACTTAAAACGTTCTTTTAATTCTACAGTAGATGCGTCGCTAACCGGACGAATTCCCCATACCAAATAGTAAATGATCTAATTTGGAATGATTATTGGGGAGAATCCCTACTGTCAGTACCTACTATTTTTCTAGGCATCAACCATTTTGGTGCTAGAAGGAGGGACGCCAGTGCATGGCTGACATAGGAAATCCTTTTACAAGAAACCGTTCTTTTGGTGATAGCTCTGAAACTAAGTTTCTCAAAGATTTCATTTCTGAAGAAAAAGAGAAAGTGGGCTCTGAAGTAGAAGGTTCAGAACGCCTTTACCCAGTTCCATTTGAAGTAGTTAACCACTTGAGGAGACATACAAGATCTTATGTAAAGAAGCTTGGAGCTTTTAAAGTGATACATGAGTTACCAAGAAGGCAGGATTTCAGGAAGGTACCTTCTTATACTAAAGATTCTATATTGGTATAAAATTTGGAAGAATTGGTAGATTTATCCATACAAGAGATCATCCAACCACTTGATTAGTTGGGACTAGATTCCCCTATTTTTCAATCTCCATTACATTCACCTGTTCAATCTCCACCACAGAATCCTCGTCGAATTATGGCTAACATTAACCCACCCCCAAATGCTAATGCTATTCAACCAATCCACTAGCCTAGAGGTCTAGAACGCCACTCAGCCTGGCTCCTCCTTTGCATGATCTTCCTAAGCATCCTGAAAAGGCATTACTAAAGTTCGACCTCAGGAAAGGCATTTCCATAGAATACCATCTCCAAATATTCTATTTATCTCTAGAACTTTTGACTGTTGACCATGAAGCTGTAGTCTGCAGACTTTTTCCTCATACCTTTGAAGCTAAAACCTCTTCTTGGTATTTCAGTTTACTAGCAAATTCAATAATATATTGGAATACTTTTGAAAGGGTATTTAAAAGCAAGTTTGGTAGTCAACGAACCATCACTACCCTCACAAAATAATTGCTCTCCCTGAGGATGGATAAAAAGGAAAAAGTTAAAGATTTCAATTAAAGGTTTGTTGCTCATATAAGTAATTTTAGTGCTACAACAAAGCCAACAGAAGAAACTCTAATAGAATACTATACTTCTGCCCTAAGTCCTTGTATAGCAATGTTTGTTAAAAGAGCAATGAACATCCGTGGGTTGAAAATTATGAGGAAGCCAATAAAGTAGAAGCTAAACTTGATAGCATAAACAAACACACTGTAGATCCATAGGTAAATACTTTTAGTCGTAAAAAACCTCTGTTGTTAACTATACCTAAGGAATAATACTCAACTAAATTAAAAAATGTGGTCAAGATGGTACAAAAGTTATCAAATAAGATTGTAGATCTGCAAAAGGACAAAGAAGCCAGTTCATCGTAAAAAAAGTTTAAACCTTATTTCAAGAAAAGAGAAGAAAGTGGAACATCTCAACCACCTATGTATACTTCTTCTTTTTTGAATTTCAACGAGGTAGGAATGGATCATTTTTGCACCTTTCATCAAGAACCTCATTCTGAAAATAATTTCCCACAATGGATTAACTCAATGGCTCTAGTTATGAATCAAATATTAGATGCTCAAATAACAGAGCCTGAGGTGGAAGAAGAAAAAACAAATGAACCAGAAGAAACACACAAAACCACAATGGTTTTATGGGACTGTGCACCCTCACTGGTATTAAATGAACTGAATCCTACTAAAGAGATTCAAATTTGATCAGTTAATGTTACAACCAAAAGTAAAGGACTAGTAACAGATGAAATATTAATACTGCATAAGATTAAGAAGATACAAGAAACCATGAAGAAGATTAGCAGTAGTACCCAAACAACATCTAAGTCTAATTTGGTCACCACAAAAGATGAATTTCCAGCAGTAAGTAAGCCTGTAAACATAGTGGAGAACAAACAGAAAGCAGTAAGAAGGGTCCAATAGATCACAGTATGGGGCATGACATAGTAGAAGCATTAAGAAAATGAAAGTCAATATTTCTTTATTTGAATTATGTAATTTACCTCGGCAAAGAAAGAATCTTCTGGAATATTTTGATCCACAACGTAGTAGATCCCAGGATGAAATTCAATATGATAAAGAAATTAATGAAGCTAGCATTGGAGGGAAGTCCAAATCTCAAACTTTTCCATTCTTCTTCTCTTTTGAGATTTTTAATCATAATATGAATAATTGTTTGGTGGATTCCGGGGCTTCATCTAATATCATGTCTCTCTGAGTTTGTATAAATATCAATGGTCAAACTACACCATCCTAATGTAATATCATTCAGCTGGACAAATGTGCAGTCAAGGTAACAGGTGAGATGAAAAATGTGTTGATTTGGTTATCTGTAGATGAGAGAGTTTGCCAGTTTATAAACATTATGGTGGTAGATATACCAAAGGCCTATGGTTTGATATTGAGCAGGGACTAGTCTGGAAAAAAGAATGGGTACTTCACAACTAATTGGTTGCACATGTGGCTTCCATATAATAACAGTCAAAATCAGATTAAGGTAATGAGGGAACCACACATGAAACACAATGTAACTCAATTGGAAGAAAAAAATGAACCTGCAAACTTCTCATGTTCAGTCTTGGGTAACTACTTTTTAGAGATTGAACATGGAAATTATCAAGCTAAAGAAGACAGTCATGAGTCAGACAGACAGTTCTAGCTCCTTCATTTTTCACGGACTGATAATATTGATTGTAATATAGTTAATTTATTTTCTAACATAGAAAGAAACATTAATTAAGTAGATTTAGAAGAAAGATTTTGGTTTTTGTAATTTGATGGTTCCAAAACAAAAGAGGGATCATGAGTAGGTTGCGTCCTGATTGACCATGAAAAGAACAAACAATTTCTCTCTTGTCGACTAGAGTTTGAATGTACGAACAATATCGTTGAGTATGAAGCTCTAGTCCAGTGCCTAAGAAAAGCCATTGATCTTAAAGTTATAAATTTAAAAGTATTTGGTGATTCTGAGGTAGTTGTCAGACAGATTAGAAACACAATTCATTGTTTTTTGCCGCACTTAAAAGGATACCAAACTGAAATCTAGGATCCGATAACACATTTCAATGCATTCAATATAAGTTCAATTCCTAGGTTGCAAAATGTTGCAGCTGATTGGTTAGCTTTTTCTGCTACAAGGCTAGTACCCACTAATAACAAGTGCTCTATTGAACTCATTTTCAGGCCATCGATACCAGACAATATTACAAACTTGAGAGTGTTTGATGATGACCAAAAAATCATAGATTTTCTAACGAACGATGAAACGTTCAAGGGTTTTGGTGATTGATGATGAAGAGCATCAAGCTGATCTTCAAAGTGGAAAATTCATTCCTAAAGGAGTGAGGACATTCGAGGGGATGTTTGATTTGAACAAAAAATTCAAAAAACCTTCCAATGTCAAAACAAATAGTTCATCCATGCAGTATGAATTGATTAATCTAGGAATAGAGGTTGAACCCAAGTATGTGAACTTGGTAAAATGTTGTTCACCAGGAGAAAGAAGCAGATTTATCAGTTTTTTTCTTGTACAGATGAATACTTGAAGACCTACAACACCCACATTATCCAACATACCATTCCTATTAAAGTGGGTGTGAAACCTTTCCAGCAACAACTAAGAAAAATGCATCCCAAGCTAGAACCTCTAATCCAAAATGAGGTAAAGAAATTACTTGATGCAAAGATCATTTTCCGAGTCAGACATTCAGAGTGGGTAGCAAATTTGGTGCCAGTAAGAAAGAAATATGGAGAGATAATATTATGTGTAGATTTCTGAAATCTTAACCGAGCTTCAGATAAAGATAATTACCCAGTTCAACCAAGGGAACACATCGTACAAATAATCTTAGGTTTTGAACTGTTCTCCCTATTAGATGGGTTTTCTAGCTATAATAGATTGTTGGTAGCTGAGAAAGATAGATTGAAAAATAAGTTCCAAACAAAGTGGGGAATATTTGCATATAAAACAATGCCCTTTGGACTTATAAATGCAGGAGCCACATTTCAAATGGCATTGGATATCACTTTCTGGGGATTGATTGGCCACTTTTTGATCGTTGTAGCAAATACGACATATCTTTAAATCCTAAGAAAATCATTTCCACAGTTTAAGAGGGAAAACTGTTAGGCCATATTATTTATAAGAAGGGAATCTCCATATACCCAGAGAGAATAGAATCCATATCTCATAATCCCTTACCCCACAACAAAAAAAGGTATGCAATTATTTATGGGTACCATCAATTTTGTTCAAAGGTTTGTCCCTGAATTTGCACAGATAGTAAAACCTTTGTAACAAATGGTAAAGCAAAGTGTGCAATTTAAATGAACTGATATAGAGAATGTTTACTTTAACAACATCAAGGAAGAAATAGTTCATGCCCATTCTCTCAAAAGTCCTGATTTTGAAAAGAATTTTATTCTGTACACTTTCGCCTCAAATAACTCACTCGCAATAGTGCTTGCACAGAAAGGAGAATTGGGAGGTGAGTACCCAATATCATTTATGAGCACTGGGTTACAAGGTGATGAATTGAACTACCCTTCCATTGACAAACAAGGATATGTAGTGTTTAAAGCGGTTAAATAATTCAAGCCTTACATTCTGAAAAATAAAACCAAGGTGTTCGTCCCTCATCGAGCTGTCATAACCCTTTTTGTACAGAAAGAATTCGGAGAATGAAGAGGGAATTGGGTGACAATGTTACAGGAATATGACTTGGAATTCAAACCAGCTACCATTACCAAAGGACAAGGTTTGTGTAAATTAATTGCTGAAGGAAAGGCTAATGAAGATGATGATTGGGAAACTGAATCAGAATTGCATATGATTGATATATGTCCAATCTTTACAGCTCTTGAATCTTGGTACAGATATCTGGTACATTACCTCCAACAAGGATATTTACCAGAACATTGGAATTCTAAACAAAGAAGAGTGCTTCGTTTAAATTCATCCTCTTACCAAATAATTGACGTAGTTATTTTTAGGAAGAACTATGATGGGGTATTTCTGAGATCCCTCGAACAAGAATATGCGTCTAAAGTTGTTAAATAATTGCATGATGGCCCTGCTAGAGGACACTTTTTAGGAGATACTACTACTCACAAGATTCTACGAGCTGGATATTACTAGCCAACATGTTTTAAAGATGCTCATACCTATGTAAGAAAGTGTGACATATGCCAAAGAAGCGGTGAAAGACTAGAAAAAGCGACTGGACCATTGCAACCTCTTATTATTTCAGAGCCATTCAAACAATTGGGTATTGACATCACTAGAGAAATTAATCCAAATTATTCATTACAACATAAATTTATTCTCACAGCTACTGATTACTTCACGAGATGGGTAGAAGAAATTCCATTACACAAAGTGAACGAGATGGGTAGAAGCAATTCCATTACGTAAAGTGACTAGGTTTGGGGTTCCAATTTCACTTGTCTTTGATACTACGTCTTATTTTTCATCAATTAAGCTAACTGAATTCGCTAGTGAAAAAGGAATCAAGTTGCATTATTCTGTGAATTATTATCCACAAGGTAATGGGTTAGCCGAATCAACCAATAAAAATATTATCAGAATCTTAAAGAAGACTGTTATAAAAAAATTAGAGAATTTGGCACATAGCTCTTCCCAATGCACTATGGGAAGATAGGGTCACCCCCAATAATTCCTTAGGAGTGTCCCTTTATACTCTGGTTTATGGGAAAGAGGTTATCCTACCCCCAAATATTTTACTCCCATCCTCTCAGTTAGCCCAAGGCTCACGAGGATTTGGTAGCGAAATTCTACAAGATCGAATTAATACATTGCTAAAACTTGAAGAGTCTAGGCTCAATTCCAAAGAAATATTTAGACACCAACATGATATTTTCAAAATATGGTTTGATAAGCATAAATATGGGAAGGCAAGTTTTTAGATTGGAGACTTGGTTCTTAAATGTGATCACCTTCATGACGAAAAGGGAAAACACAAAAAAATTCAATACCTATGGGTTGGCCCCTTTCAGATTGTTGAGAAGCTAGACCCCTCGACTTATAAGTTACAAGATTTACAGGGGTGGGAAGAGAACCTTCCTATTAATGGTCTAGTTCTCAAACCTTATTTCACCTAGTACCTTAGGAGTCCTTTTGTACATAAATAATTTTTTTCTTTTGTATTAATCTTTCTTTCTCTCAATTTTTATTTGCTTTTCTTTTGTTGGTTTGCTTTAGTTTAATTTTTCTTTTTGTTTCAAAATAAGACAACTCAATCTTTTGGTGCTTACGGACATTGGAATCTGAACAAACTGCCAAAGGTTTTTAATCCAGGAACTTCTCATTGGAAGTTATCTAAACAAAATTTTGATCAAAACAAGATTCTTTAATTTGATAGACTATTGAAGAGAAGTTATTTTAAGAACACACTGAAGTCCTATTTAAACCCTATAAAATGTTGATGTATTGGTAACTTTGAAACGTATTATCTTGTATATCTTATGTCTTATACCCCGATGTTTATTCTAGGAAGTGTCTGTAATGTATTTGAGTTATGTCATGCCTCGATGTTCCTATCATGAGATTCAAACAAGTCATGTCAATTCATTGTGGGTAACCCTCCTATTGTTCAAGGGTTAAAGTCCCCGCAATTCCGAGGCCCTAGGGTTATTGGACTCTCCTAGAGAATTTGGCCCTAGTGAGTTATTGTCAAGTCGAGAATTAGTATAAATAGAGAGTGAGCCTCTCTATTTAACACACACTCACTCACACTCAGTTGTAGCGCATAACTGAGAGAGAAGAAGTTGTTGGGGCTAGAAAGAAAGAGGCTACTGCTGTCGGGATATCATCTTACTGTTTTGGGGTTTTACTTTTGGTGTTGATTCTATCTCTGAGGAAGTTGCAGGGTTTTCTCCATTTATTGTTTCCCTAAGGAAAAACAATGTGTTCATTGTCTCTTGTGTTTGATTGTTGTGCTTGTTATTCTCTCAGTTAAATATCCTAATATAATGTTAGCTTAAATGATAAAAATCTAGCATGGTATCAGAGCTAACCTAAGAACAAGACACTATGCAACTGCAGGAACTAGGGATTCCTACTTTTTGGATCTCTCTCCACATATTTTTAGCAAAATAAGGTTGGGATGACTCTCCTCCCTATGGCGCATATTTCTGTCGAAGCAGAATCTGATTCTAAGCTTTTTCAGTTTTGGACCCGACACTACTGTTGTAAATTAGGGATTTCCACAGAAGTGGAATTTTTGAGTGACCCCAAGCCTTGATTGATCTCCTCCTCAAAATCAAATTTTATAGATCAATATCAAAGAATTTGGTTGGACAGAACTCCAGAAAATCCAAACCCTAATCTGCTCCTGAACCAGCACTGCAGAAATTCAGCTCCAAATCCAGATCCAACATCTTGACCTGTTAAGATCTAAATATTTTTTATTTACATTTGAGGTTCTCATTTAATATTTCTCATCATACCAAGCTTGATGAAAATATTTAGGGAGTTGATAACTTTCGAGCCTAGAAGTATAGGATCTCCCTGGTCCTGGAAGAAAATGAGTTGGACTCCTATATCAATGAGGACGTTCCAGTTCCAGAGGGAGATGAGGCTAAGGCCTTACACAAGAAGAAGTTGGTTATGGCTAAGAGGATTATTGTTGATTCAATCAATAATCACCTCATACCACAGGTGTCCTCCCTAAAGACACCTAAAGCTATGTTTGATGCCCTAACCAAACTGTTTGAAGGGAAGAACATAAATAGGAAGATGACTCTGAGAAACCAACTGAAGAATGTAAATATCCAGAATGTAGAGACCATCCAGTATTACTTTACAAGAGTATCTCAGATCAAGGAACAGTTGGAAGTAGTATATGAAGAAGTGTAAAATGCATAGATTGTGATGACCACCTTGAATGGTCTACCTAGGGCATGGAACTCTTTCATTCAAGGGATCTGTGCCAAAAAGAAGCTTGTCAAGTTCAGTAGACTATGGGAAGAATTCTCTCAAGAAGAATCTCGGATAGCAGATCGAGAAGAAAAGATGGGAAGTGAAGATCAAGCTCTCAGAGTCCACACCAACAAAACCATAAGGGACCATCATCACTCCAAAGGTAATATTTCACACTCTAGAAGAGATCTGTCTACTATTAGATGTTACACATGTGATGAGAAAGGTCACATATCCAAATACTTCCCAAACAAAGGGAACTTAAAGAAGAAAAAGGGAAACAAGAGAATACATCATGCTCATGCCGCAGAGGATGATGAACCTTCCATAATAGAATCAGACAAGAAAGTGATGAGTCTTCAAGTGATGAAGAATATGTGCTGATCTCCACTCTCACAGGAACTATCTCACATGGAAGCAATGATTGGATTATAGACAGTGGTGCTTCCAAACATATGACGAGATTCAAAGAATAATTTGTGAAACTATCTAAACATGAGTCACCTCACAAGGTGAAACTTGGGGATGACTACCAATATCCAATAAAAGGTAGTGGTGAATCCTATTATAAGCTAGACTCTGAAAAGTCTATGAAGATGAAAATTGTATTGTTTGTACCAGGACTAAAGAACAACCTCCTCTCCATATCTGCATTGGATGCAAAAGGAATGAGGGTTTCTTTTGTAGATGGTCAAGTTCTTATGTGTCCAAAGGAAAAGAATTTTGATGATGCAATAGTGATTGGGGAACAAGAAGGAGGTCTATACAAATTGAAGGGCCAACCAGAACAAGCTTTGGTTCATGACTGAGTAGAACCAAATGAACTTTGGCATAGAAGGATTGCATATGTGCATTACAAGGCACTACCACTTGCAAATAAAGTTGTTGAAGGTCTTCCAGAAATGCAGACAAAACATGATGGTGTTTGCAAAGAATGTGTAAAAGGGAAGAACACAAAGAAGACATTTCCAAGTAGTGAGAGCAAGGCAAAAGGAATATTGGAAATCATCCACTCCGATGTATGTGGTCTGATGTCATCCAATTCATTAAGCAGGTATGTATACTATGTTTCTTTTATTGGTGATTTTTCTAGGAAGACATGGATATACTTTATGAAGAAAAAATATGAAGTATTCAGCAAGTTCAAAGAATTCAAAGTCTTGATCGAGAACCACACAGAAAAGAAGATCAACATTTTTCGAACAGATAATGGCGGAGAATTCACTTCGAATGAACTCAAAGACTTATGCAAAGATTCAGGGATTAAGTGGGAGTTAACCACTCCATATAATCCACAATGGAGTTGTAGAAATGAAGAATAGAACGATCATGGAAGTTGCAAGGGCCATGTTTCATGATCAAGATATTCCCATGCATCTATGGGTAGAAGCTGCAAGAACAGTGGTGTATGTACAGAACCATACTCCACATAGAGTACTTGAGAATAAGACACCTGAAGAAGTATTTTCTGGCAAGAAACCAGAAGTCGGCCATCTTAGAATATTTGGATGTCCAATGTACATACACATTTCAAAATAAAAGAGGACAAAGTTAGATCCTTTAGGAAGGATGGGTATATTTGTGGGATACTCTGAAAGCTTGAAGGTTTATAGAATATACTTCCCAGGATTCAAGAAGATCGACATTAGTAGAGATGTGACATTTGATGAAGACTCAGCTTACAACAAATCCAAAAAGAGACCTGCTAAAGAACCTAAAGAAATAGAAGCACCCATAATTCATGACACAACCATGAACGAAGAATATCAAGAAGAAGATCGAGAAATAGAAAAACCTCAAGAACCTGTAGATCCACCTCAGGAGAAGAATCCTCACAAGAGGAAACCTACTTGGGTACGAGAAGATATCGAAGGTCCAGAAAGATATGGGGCTCCAAAAGAATCAAACAGAGAAAGGAAAAGAACCAGGTCATGTTCCAGTTATGTAGCCTTATTATGTGATTTCATTGATAAAGAACCTTCCAACTATGAAGAAGTAATAGAATAGAAATAATGGAAGGATGCTATGATTGAAGAATACCAATCGATCATGAAGAATGATGTTTGGGATGTTGTCCCAAGACCTGAGGGGAATTTTGTAGTGACTTCCAAATGGATCTACAAGATCAAGCATGCTGCAAATGGAAGCATAGAAAAATATAAAGCAAGATTCGTGGCTCGTGGCTTCTCCCAGAAAGAAGGAATAGATTATGAAGAAACTTTTGCACCTATATCCAGATACACTTCCATCAGATTAGTACTTGCTCTGGCTATAGTGATGAAATGGAGGATACACCAGATGGATGTCAAGACTACTTTCTTGAATGGTGTAGTAGAAGAGGAAGTGTATGTGGAGCAGCCACTCAGTTTTGAGACACATTATAGGGAGTGTCATGTGTGTAGATTGAAGAAATCCTTGTACGGTTTGAAACAGGCACCCATGACATGGTACGGTAGAATTGAAAGATTTCTATCCAATTTGGGCTTTACCAAGAGTAAAACATATTCCAACCTTTAATACAAGGTTGAATGGAAACCCAATGATGCTCCTACTGTATGTAGATGATTTGTTTGTAACATGTATGGATGGGTTGATTGCTGACACGAAGAGAAATCTTGCTGTCGAGTTCAAAATGAAGGACTTAGGTATGATGCATTATTTTCTAGGAATGGAGGTGTGGCAGAATGTGGATGGAATCTTACTCAGACAAGGTAAGTATGCAATAGAGATCCTGAAGAGATTTGGGATCATGGATTGCAAGGCCTTAACCACACCTATGGCATCGAACCTGAAGCTATTGAGTGATGCTTCATCTGAGTCGATTGATGCCATGATGTATCATCAGATGATTGGGTCCTTGATGTACCTGACGAATACGAGACCAGATATTTGTTTTACTGTGAACACCTTGAGCCAATTCTTGACAGATCCAAGACATGTTCACTTGATTGCTGCAAAGCATATTCTGAGGTACCTAAAGGGTACAGTTGATTATGGGCTCAAGTATAAGGTTGATCAGAAGATTAACCTGGAGGGTTATGTTGATTCAGATTGGGCAAGCAGTGCCATCAACAGGAAGAGCACTTCAAGGTGATGCTTCAGTATGGGATCAGGTGTGATCTCTTGGATTAGTAGGAAGCAATCCTATGTGGCACTGAGTATAGCTGAAGAAGAGTATGTCACAGCTTGTTCAGCTAGTTGTGAGGCAGTATGGCTGAGGAAGCTACTATCTTATTTATTTGATCTCCAGTTAGATACTAGTTGTATATATTGTGACAACCAGAGTTGTGTGAAGTTGTCAGAGAACCTGGTATTCCATGACAAGTCGAAGCATATCAAGATCAAGTATCACTATATCAAGGATATGGTGCAGAGAGGAGCAGTGAAGCTCTAGTATGTTGTGATGGACAAACAAATAGTTGATTTGTTGACTAAGCCATTGTCTAGGGTGAAGTTTGAGTACTTCAAGGAGAAGCTTGGTGTTCTCCAGATCGATATTCCTCCCAAGAGGAAGTGATGAGTTGTGATGAGCCCTTCTGACATGTTGAGAGGATTGGTTCCTTCCATGGTCAGATTTAAGTGTTGTGCCTTTCTGACATGGTGAGAGGATTGGTTCCTTCCATGGTCAGATGTAAGTGTTGTTCCCTTCCAACACGGTGAGAGTATTGGTTCCTTCCATTGTCAGATGTAAGAGCTGTGACATGGTGAGAGGATTGGTTCCTTCCATTGTCAGATGTATGTGTTGATCCCATATCCAGTATGAAAAATGGTTGGCTCTGTGAAGACACATCTAGTATGAAAAAGGACTAGCTCTGTGTAGATCCCACATCCAGCATGAAAAAGGGTTGGTTCTGTGAAGACACATCTAGTATGAAAAAGGACTAGCTCTATGTATATCCCACATCTAGTATGAAAAAGGACTAGCTCTGTGAAGACTCATCCAGTATGAAAAAGGGCTGGATCTGTGTAGATCCCACACCTAGTATGAAAAAGGACTAGCTCTGTGAAGACTCATCTAGTATGAAAAAGGACTAGCTCTGTGTAGATCCCACATCTAGTATGAAAAAGGACTAGCTCTGTGAAGACTCATCCAGTATGAAAAAGGACTGGCTCTGTGTAGATCCCACATCTAGTATGAAAAAGGACTAGCTCTGTGAAGAATCATCCAGTATGAAAAAGGACTGGCTCTATGTAGATCCCACATCTAGTATGAAAAAGGACTAGCTCTGTGAAGACTCATCTAGTATGAAAAAGGACTGGCTCTGTGTAGATTCCACATCTAGTATGAAAAAAGGACTAGCTCTGTGATTATACATCCATTATGAAAAAGGGTTGGCTCTGTAGATGCACATCCAACATGAAAAAGGGTTGGCTCTGTAGATGCACATCCAACATGAAAAAGGGTTGGCTCTGTAGAACTTCCTATGACGAGAAGAATCAAGAGATAGCACCCGTGATGATGACCCAGTGATGATCCAGATCTAGTGATGATGATCCAGTAGAGATGATCGAGCAGTGATTATCCAGATCAAGTGATGATCCAGCTCAGAATGAAGATGACTTGAAGATGAAGATGATGAGAACTCATTGATGATCCAGATGATACAGAGAAGAAGACTCGTGCTGATAAATTGTGTCGAGAGAGTACCTTCCTAGTTAAGAGGGAGTGTTGATGTCTTTGTAACTTCGAAATGTATTCACTTGTATATCTTATGTCTTGTACCCCGATGTTTATTCCAGGAAGTGTCTGTAATGTATTTGAGTCATGTCATGCCCTATGTTCCTATCAGGAGATTCAAACAAGTCATGTCAAGTAATTGTGGGTAACCCTCCTCTTGTTCAAGGGTTAAAGTCCCCACGGTTCCAGGGGCCCTAGGGTTATTAGAATCTCCTATAGAAGTCGGCCCTAGTGATTTATTGTCAAGTTGGGAATTAGTATAAATAGATATTGAGCCTCTCTATTTAACACACACTCACTCACACTCAATTGTAGCGCATAGCTGAGAGAGAAGAAGTTGTTGGGGCTAGAAAGAAAGAGGCTAATGCTGTCGGGAGATCATCTTACTATTTTTGGGTTTTACTTTTGCCGCTGATTCTATCTCTGAGGAAGTTACGGGGTTTTCTCCATTTATGGTTTCCCCGAGGAAAAACACTGTGTTCATTGTCTCTTGTGTTTGATTTCTATTCTTGTTATTCTCTCAATTAAACATCCTAATATAATGCTAGCTTAAATGATAAAAATATAACATAAAATAACTAAGTTAGATGAGGTCTAGAATACTATTTTGGGGTCCCATCTACTTTCACACTAATATATGTCCTAGGAAACTCACCGCAAAAGACCCACGGAAAGGAAATAGAACGGACATGTGTATGGTATTCAAAATAATATATCCCATGCCACAAAATGAAAGCCAAAAGGCTTAATATAAAGAGTCAAAATTCCAAAACATAAAATATGTATCAAAATGATATACTGAAGAAATAAATGAGTAAAATGATTGGATTGCTCAAAATATTCTTCTCCGTCTATGAGCTGAAACAAGTCATCACTCACACAAAAGGATACTGGGGATGGAAGAACCTAAATCAAATCTCAAAAGTAAAGGAAGTAATCAAAGAATACTCAAAAGACAAAAGTGTTAAGCATCAAACTAATGAAAATGGCATGGGAATGAGGAATGAACGAATGCATCTGTCTAACTCTGCCATGATCCTATGGTATCATATCCGGTAGCAACCAAATACAGAGGTAAAATGAATCTCGCATTTTTTCCCCAAGAGTGTTATGGAGACTTCTAAACCTGGTTACCATACCCCAAGGGACTACAATCAATGTGATGTTATGAATCTTACATTCCTGGAAAATTCTAGATTCTTAAATGATGTTAAAAGAAGCCTCGGATAGGTTGCTCAAATCAAATGCCATATAGCAGTTTTGTTTTGAAAAGATAGTTTTTTCAAAGATCTATGTTCACCTGCTAGTCGCCAATTGTTGCTGCTACAACCACTACCCCAAATTTTTATGATTTTAGGGGCCCTCCTTAGATTTTTATCTTTTAATCTTTCTTAGACTACTTTTTCTCCTTAAAAGTTTCTTTCCATGACTTAGTTTTTATTTTTAACAAGTCTGAAAAGTTTTTGCACTAAGTTAAAAATCACATTTTCTCTTGGTGTGTCGAAAGAACTCATTGAGTTTAGCTGACATGGAAGAAGAACTCGGTCTTTCCATCCAATATCTCCCAACCGATTTTACTTTGTTTTTTTCCCAAGGCCTAGGTTTTTGTTGAAATATTTGCTGATTTTTTGGTCGATGGTCGTGGATAAACTCAATATTTGGAGTCGATGTGTTCGGTTGAATTCAGATTTTGAAGCCGACAGTTCTTTGTCGAGATCTTTTCACTGATCCTGGCCGATGGTTGCGGTTAAACTCACTATTCATAGATGACGTTCTCGGCTCACACCTATATTTCACTACTGATCCAAAGCTTCTTGATGATTTCACCAATGAACTTTCTTTGGGTGTTCCCAACAAAGTTTTTCCGACAATGTCGGTAGAACCTGAATATTTATTTGAAGAGCGCAGTGAAATTCATGGCTTGTAATCGATATTTGTTGTCAAAACCTTTGGACGAATTGTGTCGATGCAGTATTTGCGGATGTTTACTTATCTCTCGCCGATTCCAAGTTGGAGGATTTCCCCAATGAATTTTTAGGTGCTAAAAACATTGTTTGCATTTATGCGCCCCAGCGACCGCATTTAATGCATGTTTGATGAGTTTTATATATATAACCCATGGAGTTTATTTTGAACTGTTACTCCATTTGAGCATGTCCAGTTGTCGATTGCTTGCTGGAGCCTGCGGTTTGTTTCTCTAAGCACCACCCCCTTTCAACGTTTTCCAGGTATGCCTCAAACTTTGTCATTGAATTGTTTGTGTAAAAAGGGGTTTGGTAAAACAACATTTTGGGGATTCAATGTTTACGGGAATAGGGTTTTACCTATGCCGTGGTTTTTAAATTCTTTTCCCAACATCACAGGGCTTCATTTTTTTGGGCTCACTGAACTTTGGAGGTTTTCCCCAAGTCGAGTTGCGTCAGAATCCTTGGCATCCCTGATTTTTTGACCATTTTTATAGCCCGGTCATGGTGGTTTTCACCTGCTCCATACCATTTGTCTTCATCACTCAGGCCATGGACGTGGGTATGTCATACCTCCATTAGTTTACTGGTGAGTTTACATCAGGTCAAGTTTTTCACCAACTGCTCCTCATTTGGTTTGTGTTTGTTTACAGTGATAGGGGATCAGTGAGGGCTCGATCTTAGAGGACCATCGTTTTATTTTGATTTCCGAACTAGGGTATCCCTCATAAAGTATACTTTCTTTGTGGTTGGTGCCATGGTTTCAGGAGGTTTCATGGGTTTCAATTCAACCTAGGGTTTTTGAGTTGCCATCGATTTCAAAATACAAAGCTATTACTGCATTTCCCTTTGATTGTTTTCTTGCATGCAATAGGGAATTTAATGAAAGGAGTTTTTTTGCATAGGGTTTAAACTTGTTTTGATTCTTCTTCTGCATCTTGATTTAGAACACTAGACAATTGGTTTAAAGAACTAGAATTTAACTCCCAAAATAGCAGTTGGAGCCTGCACCCATTTTAATGATTTTCGTTCTAGCTTTGTACTTGGCCTCTGGTTTAAAGTGTAGACACTAAATTGTGGGTTTGATTTCTATATATCACAGGATCATTTTAGATGGCTAGATATGACTCGGTAAAGATATATTTATTTTTCTCCATGAATGCAATCTTATTTTGAAAGAAACACATGATTTATCATTTAAGTTTTCCTTTATATTTTGTAATCTTACAATAGCTTCTCATTTCTAGAATATTCTATTAATATGAATGCATGTTGTTTGATCACGGTAAATCTAAGTCAATTCTTGGTATGGTTATGTTACAGCCTCAGTATTCACCCCACAACATGCCAAAGAAGGGTGGGAAGAAGAAGGGCAAGGTCCATGAGGACGACTCAGAGTTAGAAGTCTTTCCTAGAATGGAGATAGTCTACAAAGACACAAAAGTAGTCACAGGAGCTGAACCAGAGTTCCAATGGGGACAGATATATCATGTGATCAAAGATCAGAAGGTCCTAGATGCGGTCTTAGAAGATATACCCTTGTATATCAACATAATGAGATTAGGGATCACGAAGGTAGCCACACGCCTTTAATGTTTCCCTTGTACTGAGGTGATTGACTGGATCTTACCTCAAGTAGACACAAGTACTATGATCATGTCAAACATCGAAGGAAAATATTTTGCTTCCTTGACCCCTACATACATAGCCAAATCTTGCAACCTAATCTCCCCAAAAATCAGCATGATGGATGACTGGATAAATAGTTTGAGTTTATACTATATCGAATGTGCAAAGCTAATGATGATAGCAGGGAAGCAATTTCACCAGAAAGCCTCTAGCGAATATGAAAGTGCCAGCTTACACACTCCATATAGGATCATAGTTCTGATGCTCAACAGAATTTTCGGTAGGGAAAATGGGAAGTTCTAGAAGATGGGTTGGATCCCATCGATATATCCTATGGCCATGCATGATACTATCTTTAACTAGGAAGACATTGTAGCCAACAACTTATTTTCCTGCATAGCTGCGGCACTTAGAGGCATGCTTCAGAGAAAATCAGAATTTAAGATGGGGTCGTATTTAATTGATTGTATATTATTCCTACACCCATTCCCAAAGCTGAACTGTAGCTTGAATGAATTCAAGACACCCATTTATACTACATATCAGATTCTATGGGCTCATAACTATCACAAATTCTACAAGCTTATCAATGAATAATTTTTAAAGCCTCTACACCAGCTTGTCTTTCTCGAGGAGTGCAAGTGTATGTCTAGGGGTGCACTAGATGTTATATGTGAGTACAGGAATTATATTTTCTCTAAAGAAGGAACCTATCTGAGGATGCTTGGAGGGACTAGAGCCTCGTCACTATTGCCTAGGTATGCCACATATTACATAGTCCATAAAAAGGCAGTAAGACAAATTTTCCTGGATGGATTCAGAAATTTTATTTTTAACATGAAGAAGGAGATTTATCCACCAATTCCTTTATGTATTCGCGGCTACAAATTCTTGAAGGTAAAAATCGCACCAGAATTTGTGAAAAATCTAAAATTTTCTACTTCGATGAGAAGAATTTCCATAGGAATGATTCCTAGGGCAAGGTTGCTGCACACTATGTGCTAGTAAAGGTTAATTTTGAATATTCTTATCATTGGGATAAGGATGAGGATATGTTCATAAATGCGTGCAATATGACTGCTTTGAATAAGCAATTCAGACAGAAGATCACAACCATGAGAGGAAAAGGAAGCAGTAGTACCACTGAACATCAGCAACAATAGGAGGAAGATGATAAGAAACAAGAAGAGAATGCCTGTAACTTTAGTAGAATAATTTGAAATACTACTGTCTGAGGAGTCCCAGAGGAAAAAGGTAGAAGAGGAGAAACTACAACAGAAATATGAAGAAGAACGACCTCAAAAGGAAGAAGAAAAAAGGCTACATAGAGAATCAGAAGAAAGATTGCAAAAGGAACCTGAATAAGAAGCTAAGGAATTAAGAAGGAAAGAAAAAGAAGATAGGGACAAGGAGAATCTTGAACTAAATATTGCTCATGATGATCCAGCAGATCCTCCTTCAACATCGAGAGACACAATAACAGGAGGACACCTCCCTCATGCAGAGTTGGTATTAGTGCCTTTTACTCCGTCCAAGCATCATGCACTGGAATGCCTAGACATGGTATTCTTTGACCCAAAGAAGAAAACCATTGTTCAGAGATCGAAAAAGAGACTAAGAAATGATACCTGACCTGAGGTAGTCATGGTAACTGAGAAAATCGTCATGTAAGACACCAACCAAGATCTGGTATTTTTGGCATCAGTAACCGTTAGAGATGCTCAAGCTAATGCTGACAATGTTGGAAAATTGGTGGAAAATGTTGAACAATATAAGGAAAGAATGCGTAAGATGAAAAACGCTTTAGTTCAAGAAAGAGGAGAGGGAGTGTAATTAAAGAGGAAACATGAGGCAACTCTCTCTAAATTCGAGAGACTCCAAAAGGCCTACCAAGTTTTAGAATCAGAAAAGGATTCCTTGGTGCTTTCAAATACCATCGTTGAGGGAGAAAAGAAAGACTTTGAAAATAAAATTTCAAAGTTACAGGTGCAAAAGGCTGCAACTAAAAGACAAGTAGAAGAGATAAATGCTCGAGTAGTAGAGCTGGAGGCATAGAACAACTGAGTGGAAATTCAGCTCAAGGAAGCTAATGAATGGCAGTTTGATATTAATCCTTTCCAAGAAAAATCCCTCCTAATCAGGAGGAAAATATATCAGGTGCAACTATAGCTTGCAGAATAGGTATATAAGATTAAACGTATAGAAACAAGATTGCAAGAAATTTCAGCAATATCAACTGATTGCAGAACAATGTCACTAGAACTTGTAGAAAATATTCAGGGTTAGCTAACTTGGATAGAAACTAATGCAACATTCCCTAAGCATTTCCCATAGAAAAATACTGAAATATTGAGGATAGATTTCAAGCTCCATGATTTCAGTAGCAAGTCCACTGTGAGATTGACTGATGGGATTGAAAAAATTTGGAGAGTTGTGTAGATTTCTATAAAAGAGGCTCAAAACACACAATAGGTTCCATAATTTTGAGGAAAAAAGAATCCAGGATTTTTTGGTCCAAGAGGAGCACTTGAAATATCCCCAAGATAGAGTGCAGGAGGATGAACTAAGTATTCAACAAATTAAAGGCATCGCTAAGAATTTTGATGTATTTGTAACTTCGGAATGTATTCACTTGTACATCTTATATTGTACCCCGATGTTACTATCGGGAGAATCATTTGTATTTAATTGTACCCCGATGTTCATATTGGGAGAATCATTAATATAATAAAGTCATGTAAATTCATAGAGGTTGACCCTCCTTTGTTGATCAAGGGGGGAATTCCCCACAGTTGTGGGGAACTAGGGTTATTAGACTCTACTAGAGAAGTCTTTCCTGGTAAGTAATTGTCAAGTTGGAAACTAGTATAAATAGAGAGTGAGCATCTCTATTTGTAACACACACTCACCCAGCTATAGCGCATAGGTGAGAGAAGAGAAGCTCACACAAGTGAGAGAGAGAACAACTGTTGGAGATCATCTTTCTATATTTGGGTTTTATTATTGCCATTGGTGCTCATTCTATCTCTGAGGAACTTGTGGGGTTTTATCCATTATGGTTTCCCTGAGGAAAATTGTTATTTCTATTGTCTCTTGTGATTGATTTTTGTGCATGTTATTCTCTCAGATAAGATCCTAAGATCATATTGTCTAAATGATAAAAATATAACATGGTATCAGAGCTAACCTAGGAAGAAGACATTGTGTCACTACAGAAGCTAGGGCTTCTTGATTTTTGGATCTCTCTCCACAAATCATCAGCAAAAGGAGGCTAGGTTAACTCTCCATTGAAGGGTGCATCTTTCTGTCGAAGAAGAATTTGATTCCGGGCATTTTCAGTTTTTGACCTATCATTAGTGCAGGAAATTAGGGATTTTCAAAGAAGTGGAATTTTTTAATGAGACCAGCATAGGATTTATCTCCTCCTCAAAATCAAAATTTAGAGACCAAGACACCAAAAGGAAGTGTTCGATGATATGATGAAACAATCGAAGAAGAATGTAAAGATCCAAAATGAAGAGACCATACAATCATACTTTACAAGGGTCTCTCAAATCAAAGAACAACTTGAAGCAGTGGATGAAGAAGTAGTGGATGCAGAAATTGTGATAACCACCTTGAATGGCCTCCCAGGATCATGGGATTCATTCATTTGAGGAATGTGTGCCAGGAGGAAGTGATTACCTTCAGCAGACTTTGGGAAGAGCACACACAATATGAAGCTCGACTCACAATAAGAGAAAATAAGATGGGAGCAACTGAAGATCTAGCTCTCATGATTCAAAGAAGATCCCTCAAGCGATGAGGAATATGAAGGACTCAATTCTTGAAGAACCTCTTATCCGTCTTATCATTTGGATAAGAAATGGTGCTGTTATGAATGAAGAATATGATGAAGCTGAAAGAAGGAGTCTACCCACGAAACCAATAAAGATAACTATTCAATTGTCATTTCATGATATTGTTTTTTTATGCATTTGTTTATATTCAATTGATGTGTTATGCATGATAGAATGTTTTCTTTAATGACAATATATTACTAATATGCATGTGATGGTTAAGTAGCTCATGGTGCTATACAAATCTCCATTGCTACTTATCTAGAATCAAACCTCTTTGCTGACACATTGGATTAGTGCACAATCTCAACGATGTCATGGTAGAGATGGAAGGCATCTAGAAAGTTTCTGTGAGATATGGATGAATGTTGTATTGGCTAAAATAGTTGCATGATTATATCTTTATGCATAAGAATTTTTCATTATGAATATGCCTTATGAAATGCTTCTAACCATACAACTAATGCATTTGACATGTAGGAAAAATCGCGTACAATCGCCTATACGAAAAGAAGGATGAGACCTATTCCGACGAAAAAGTGACGATTGTTCGAGAAATAATCCAAAATGAAGAATGATGACTAGAATGCAATGCGAAGACCTGAAGGGAATTCCGTATTATCTTCCATATGGATCTATAAGATCCATCATGCAATAGACAACAACATCGTGGAATACAAGGAAATATTCGTAGCACGAGGGTTCTCATAGAAAGAACGCATATACTACAAAGAGAAATTTGTAGGCCTTGGAAGTCAAGGCACATGACAGGCAGACTCATGTGTGCAAATTAAAGAATGCCTTGTATGAGTTCAAAATGTTATATTTTTATCATTCAAGCTAGCATTATGATCTTAGGATCTTTAACTAAGAGAATAACATGCACAACAATAAAACACAAGAGACAAGAGACACAAAGAATTTTCCTCGGGGAAACCATAAAGGAGAAAACCCCGCAACTTCCTTAGAGATAGAATCAACGTGAAAAGTAAAACCTGAAAACATAAAGATGATCTCCCAATAGCAGTAGTCTCTCTCTTGTCCCAGAAACTTCTCCTCTCACTCATGTGCCCCAATGAGTGTGTGTGTGTATGATAAATAGAGAGGCTCACTCTCTATGTATATTCTTTCGTTCACTTGAGACCCACTTCAACATGTCGGTCTCACTTAACAATTACTTGCTAGAGCTGACATCTCTAGGAGTGTCTAATAACCCTAGTGCCCCACAACTTGTGGGGACTATGCCTCCTTCGACCAACAAGGAGTTTTATCCTTAACACAATGGTGGGGACAATTGCCCCAACCTACAATGACTCACCTAGGGCTGACTTCTCTAGGATAGTCTACTAACCCTAGGGCCCCACAACTACGGGGAATTTAACCCTTGACCAATAGGAGGGTTACCCACAATGACTTGACATGACTTGTTTACATTATAGAAACTTACCGGAATAAACATCGGGGTATGACATGACTCAATTTATACATTACAGACACATCCCGGAATAAACATCGGGGTACAATACATAAGATATACGAATGAATACATTCCAAAGTTGCAATTACATCAACACAAAAGACACCCATGGGATAAAACATACATGAGGAGCTTGAAGATCACCTACAGTGATGAAGATCTTAACCTTTGCTACAAGTTTGAAGATGAAAGCCTATAAAGGATGACAAGCTCACAGATGGGTGCGAGAAGAACTTTTGAAAAGGTTCAAGATAGAGGATCTTGGTATCCAGTGCACCTAGATGGATACATAGAATATTATTAGTAGAGGAAGCTACTTGTCACTCCAGTAAATAATGTTTCAATGCATAGAGTATGAAAGACAAATGGAGAACGATGCTCCACTTCAAAAGGAGTGACTGCAAGAGATCCTGAGGTTCGACATGGTACGACAGGATGGACAGATTACTGATGGCTCTAGGATTTACTGAGAGTAAAGAGGATTCCAGCCTTTAATTCAAGGTTGAAGGAGGAAGACCAATTATGCTCCTGTTATGTGTCGATGACTTGTTCCTGACAGAAAAGAGGAACTCATTAAAGTTGGAATAAGGAGGCTTGATGTTGAGTTCGAGATGAAGGACTTGGATATGATGCACCACTTTCTAGGCATGGAGGTGTGGCCAAATGCATATAGAATATACCTGGGACAAGGGAAGTATGTAGTAGATATCCTGAAGAGGTTTGGGATGATGGACTACAAGGCCATGACCACACCTATGGCATTGAACCTAAAGCTATTAAGTGATGATTCATCAGATTCGGTTGATGCCACGATGTATCATCAGATGATTGGTTCCTTGATGTACCTGATGAATACGAGACTAGATATTTTTTTTGCTGTGAACACATCAAGACATGTTCACCTGATAGTTGCAAAGCATATTTTGAGGTACCTGAAGGGTACAGTTGCAGTTGACTATGGGCTCAAGTATGAAGAGAATCAGAAAATTAAATTAGAGGGTTATGTAGATTCGGATAGGGAATACAGTTCCATTGATAGGACGAGAAATTCAAGGTGTTTCTTCAGTATGAGATCAAGTGTGATCTCTTGGTTTAGTAGGAAGGAGTACTGCATGGCATTGAGAAAAACCGAGGCAAAATATGTTGCCACTTGATCGACTATTTGGTAGGTACTATGTTTCTTTTGAAAACTAGTATTTGATTTGATTGATCTAAATTGCATTTTTGTATGATGCAGAGAGGAGCAGTGAAGCTCTAATATGTGATCTAGATCAAGATCTCTTGAAATAGGGATTTCTAGCATAGCCAATGAGACAGGTTGTCTGAGCATAAAATCCTGGCGAAGCTTGTAGGTGGCTTAAACGTAAACAGTCCTGTAGATTCTCCTCGGATGTAATCTATCCTGGAAAATCTCACAGGTTATCCTTGGACATAATCATCCCTAATGTGATTATATGCTATAAATGGAAAGAGTGAAGTTTGAGTACTTCAGGGAGAAGCTCAGTGTTCTACATATCGAGGTTCCTTCCAAGGGGAAGTGATGAGTCTGTGTGCCCTTCTGACATGGTGGTAGGATTGGTTCCTCCCATGGTCAGATGTAAGTGCAGAGCCCTTCTGACATGGTGGTAGGATTGGTTCCTCCCATGGTCAGATGTAAGTGCAGAGCCCTTCTGACATGGTGGTAGGATTGGTTCCTCCAATGGTCAGATGTAAGTGTAGAGCCCTTCTGACATAGTGGTAGGATTGGTTCCTCCCATGGTCAGATGTAATCCCAAAGCCCTTCCCCAGATGGTAGTAGGTGTGTCCTATGATGAGGACGAATGTAAGTGTAGATACCTTCCCCAGATGGTAGTAGGTGTGTCCTACCATGCCAACAGATGTAAGTGCAGATCCTTTCCATAGATGGGAGCAGGTGTGTCCTACCATGCTGGTGGATGTAAGTGTTGGGGCCTTTCCTTGGATGGTAGTAGGTGTGTCCTACCATGCTAGTGGTTATAAGTGATGGGGCCTTTCCCTGGATGGTAGTAGGTGTGTCCTACCATGCCAATGGATGTAAGTGTTGGAGCCTTTCACAGATGGTAGTAGGTGTGTCCTACCATGCTGTTGAATGTAAGTGTTGGATCCTTTCTTGGATGGTAGTAGGTGTTTCCTACCATGTAGATGATATAAGCACTATTGATGAAGACCTACATGGAGGCTACGCCTACAACCAGCATGAAAAATGGATAGCTTTGTAGAACTTCCTATGACGAGAAGAATTGAGAGATAGCACCATTTGATCGAGATATTTGAAGAAGTGATGATGATGATGATCCAGTGATGATCCAGTGATGAAGACTTGTGTTGATGAATTGTGTCAAGAGAATACCTTCCTATTTAAGAGGGAGTGTTGATGTATCTGTAACTTCGGAATGTATTCAATTGTATATCTTATATTGTACCCCCGATGTTCCTATCGGGAGAATCATTAATATAATAAAGTCATGTAAAGTCATAGTGGTTAACCCTCCTTTCTTGATCAGGGGGGGAATTACCCACAATTGTGGGGAACTAGGGTTATTAGACTCTCCTAGAGAAGTAGGCCCTGGTAAGTAATTGTCAAGTTGGAAACTAGTATAAATAGAGAGTGAGCCTCTCTATTTGTAACACACACTCACCCAGCTATAGCACATAGGTGAGAGGAGAAAAGCTCACACAAGTGAGAGAGAGAACAACTATTGGAGATCATATTTCTGTCTTTGGGTTTTACTGCTACCATTGGTGCTCATTCTATCTCTGAGGAAGTTGCGGCATTTTCTCCTTTATGGTTTCCCCAAGGAAAATATTTGTGTCTATTGTCTCTTGTGATTGATTGTTGTGCATGTTATTCTCTCAAATAAGATCCTAAGATCATATTGTCTAAATGATAAAAATATAACAGAGAAAGTGGTAAAGAAATGGGTTGCACAAGCCTCAGTCATTAATTGCCGTATGGAAGACTTGCTCAAGGTAACTCCACCTAAAGCAGTGGAAATAAAGTCACAAGCTATACATGAAGTGATAGTTAGAATGCTGGAGCCCATAGATTTCAAGACTATCACTGCAGAAGCTTATACATGGAGAGAATTCATTAGAGGATCAACTGGACCCTCCTATGTTTTGTCTTGTTTACATGTGGCACTTTATGTAAATTATTTTATCTTATTTCCTTCTTCCTAGTGCAAGTCACTAGAGGATAAATTTTTTAAAATAAGGAGTTAGGGAATCCCAAATGGAAGGGGTAGTCCAAAATCCATTTGTAAACATGTATAAATAGGAGTAGAAGGTAGTTTAGAAAGGACTTTTCACTAGCGCCCACATGTTGTTATTTGTATGAAGAATTACTTAGTTTATGAATAAAGGAATACCAATTTTGCAGGAGGAAGGGATGTAAAACTTTCAAATGGATTGTGTGGAATGCTAAATGTTGAACTATTTTTGTTTTAGTCTGCTACAAAACTGTGAGATCGTTCTAACTTAATGAACTATTTCTACAATTATGAATGATGTTACTTTTTTGATCGAAATATTGTGCATATAATGAGTAATGAATGTTTTAATGGTAGAGAGCTATCTTTGTTTATATTATTTTTGTTTTAATTATGTATGTAGAATTTGAAAAACTACCTATAGAATTCCATATGCAGTGTTACAGTGCATTACTCTGTTAGATTCAATTCTGCTACCCTTGGGGATAGGTTTGATAGATAGTCTATAATAGATTACATCATTTTTTCTTAATTTATAAGTGATTGAGGGAAAGAGAGATAACACAGGAGGTAAGAACCTACGCATCATGAGTTTATGATTTTTCTCTCCAGTCACTTGCATTTAGCTTAGGAATTTGCATTTCACCCTAAAATATAAAATTACATAAACGGTGGATTGGGACGCAACCGGTAAAACAAACTTAAAATGTTATTTTAATTATATAGTAGTTGGGCCGCTAACCGGACAGATTCCCCATACCAAATAGTAAATGATCTAATTGGGAACGATTATTGGGGAGAATCCCTACTATTGGTACGTGGTATTTTTCTAGGCATCAACAATTTTGGTGCTAGAAGGAGGGCCGCCAGTGCATGGCTAGCATAGTAAATCCATTTAAAACAAACTATTCTTTTGGTGATAGCTCTGAAACTTAGTTTCTCAAAGGTTTCATTTATGAAGAACAAGAGAAAGTGGGCTCTGAAGTAGAAGGTTCAGAATTCCTTTACCCAGTTCCATTTGAAGTAGTTAACCACTTGAGGAGACATACAAGATCTTATGTGAAGAATATTGGAAAATTGAAAGCAATACTTGAGTTACCAAGAAGGCGGGCTTTCAGGAAGGTACCTTATTATACTGAAGATTCTATATTGGTGGAAAATTTGGAATAATTGGTAGATTTATCCATACAAGAGATCATTCAACCACTTGATCAGTTCGGACAAGATTCCCCTATTTTTAAGTCTCTGTTATAGTCACATGTTCAATCTCCACCATAGACTCCTCATCAAATTATGGCTAACGTTAATCCACCACCAAACGGTAATGATAATCAACCCAATCCACCAGCCTAGAGGGCCAGAACGCCACTCAACCTGGCTCGTCCTTTGCATGATCTTCCTAAGCATCCTGAAAAGGCATTGCCAAAGTTTGACCTTGGGAAAGGCATTTCCATAGAAGACCATCTGCAAAGTTTATATTTAGTTCTAGAACTTTTGGCTGTTGACCACAAAGATGTAATGTGCAGAATTTTCCCTCATACCTTTGAAACTAAAACCTCTGCTTGGTATTTCAGTTTACAAGCAAATTCAATAACAATTTGGAATACTTTTGAAAGGGTGTTTAAAAGCAAGTTTGGTATTCAACGAACCATAGTCAATGAACCATCGCTACCCTAAAAAAATAATTTCTCTCCCTAAGGATGGATAAAAAGGAAAAATTTCAAGATTTCAATCAAAGGTTTGATGCTCATCTAAGTAATTTTAGTGCTACAACAAAGTCAGTAGAAGAAACTCTAATAGAATACTATACTTCAGCACTAATTCCTTCTATAACAATGCTTGTTAAAAGAGAAATGAAACATTCATTGGTTGAGAATTATGAGGAAGCCAATAAATTAGAAGATGAACTTGACAACATAAATGAACACACTGTAGAACCAAAGGTATAGACTTTTACTGGTAAAAAACCTCTATTGTTAACTAGACCTAAGGAAGAACACTCAACTGAAATAGAAAATGTGGTCAAGATGGTACAAAATTTATCAAATAAGATTTTAGATATGGAAAAGGAAAAAGATGCTAGTTCATCATAAAAATAGTTGAAACCTTATTTCAAGAAAAGAGAAGAAAGTGGAACATCTCAAAAAAATGTGCATACTTCTTCTGTTTTGAATTTCAACGAGGTAGGAATGGATCATTTCTGCACATTTTATCAAGAACCTCATTCTGAGAAGCATTTCCCACAATGGATTAACTCAACGACTCTAGTTATGAATAAAATATTAGATGCTCGAATAACAAAGCCTGAGGTGGAAGAAGAAAAAACAAATGAACCGAAAGAAACACATGAAACCACAATGGTTTTATGGGACTGTGCACCCTCACTGGGATTAAATGAAGAGAAGCCTACTGAAGAGATCCAACTTTCATCAGTGAATGTTACAACCATAAGTAAATAACCAGTAACGGATGAAAGATTAATACTGCATAAGATTAAGAAGATACAAGAAACCATGAAGAAGATTAGCAGTACTACCCAAACAACATCTAAGTTTGATTTGGTCACCACAAAATATAAAGTTCCAACTGTCAGTAATCCTGTAAAGATAGTGGAGAACACAACAGAAAGCAGTAAGAAGGGTCAAGTAGAATACGATATGGGGCATGACATAGTAGAAGACATTAAAAAAATGAAAGTGAATATTTCTTTATTTGAATTATGTAATTTACCACAGCAAAGAAAGAAGTTTCTCAAATATTTTGATCCACAACATAGTAGATCCCAGGATGATATTCAATTTGATCAAGAAATTAATGAAGCTAGCATTGGAGGGAAGTTCAAATATCAAAATTTGCCATTCTTATTGTCTTTTGTTATTTTTAATCATAATGTGCATAATTGTTTGGTGTATTATAGGGATTCATCTAATGTCATGTCGCTCTTAGTATGTAAAACAATCAATGGTCAACCTACACCATCCTCATGTAAGATCATTCAGTTGGACAGATCTGCAGTCAAGGTAACAGGTGAAATGAAAAATGTGTTGATTTAGTTATCTGCAGATGAGAGAGTTTTCCAATTTATAGACAATATGGTGGTAGATAAACTAGAGGCCTATGGTTTGATATTGAGTGGGGAATGGTCTGCAAAACTGAATGGGTACTTCGCAACTGATTGGTTGCACATGTGGCTTCCATATAATAACAGTAAAAATCAGATTAAGGTAATGAGGGAACCAGACATGAAACACAATGTACCTCAATTGGAAGGGGAAAATGAACCTGTAAACTTCTCATCTTCAGTCTTGGATAACTACATTTTAGAGCTTGAACCTGGAAATTATCAAGATGATGAATCCAATCGTGAGTCAGACACAGAGTCCAAGCTCCTTCATTTTTCATGGACTGATAATATTGATTCTAATATAGTTAATTTAGTTTCTAACATAGAAATCAACACTAATCAAGTAGATTTAGAAGATAGATTTTGGTTTTTGTACTTTGATGGTTCCAAAACACAAGAGGTATCAGGAGTAGGTTGTGTCCTGATTGACCATGAAAATAACAACCAATTTCTCTCTTGTTGACTAGAGTTTGAATGTACGAATAGTACCATTGAGTGTGAAGATCTAGTTCAGGGCCTAAGAAAAGCCATTGGTCTTAAAGTTAGAAATTTAAAAGTATTTGGTGATTCTGAGGTAGTTGTCAGACATATTAGAAACACAATTCATTGTTTGTCACTGCACTTAAAAGGATACCAAACTGAAAGCTGGGATATGATAACACATTTTAATGCATTCAATATAAGTTCAATTCCTATGTTGCAAAATGATGCAGCTGATTTTTTAGTTGTTTCTGCTGCAAGGCTAGTACCCACTAACAACAAGTGCTCTATTGAACTCATTTACAGACCATCAATACCAGACAATATTAAAAACTTGAGAGTGTTTGATTATGACCAGAAAATCATAGATTTTCTAACGAATAATTAAAATTTCAAGCACTCGGTGATTGATGATGAAGAGCATCAAGTTGATCTTTAAAGTGGAAAATTCATGCCTAAATGAGTGAGGACATTGGAGGGGATGTTTTATTTGAACAACAAATTCATAAAACCTGCCAATGTCAAAACAAATAGTTCATCCATGATGTATGAACTAATTAATCTAGAAAAAGAGGTTTAACCCAAGTATGTGAAATTGGGAAAATGTTGTTCACCAGGAGAAAGAAGCAAATTTATCAATTTATTTCCACGATATAACGATGTTTTTTCTTGGACATATGAATACTTGAAGACTTATGACACCTGCATTATCAAACATATCATTATTATTAAAGTGGGTGTGAAACCATTCTAGCAACAATTAAAAAAAATGCATCCCAAGCTGAAACCTCTAATCCAAAATGAGGTAAAGAAATTACTTGATCCAAAGATCATTTTCCGAGTTAGACATTCAGAGCGGGTAGAAAATTTGGTGCTAATAAGAAAAAAATCTAGAGATATAAGATTATGTGTAGATTTTTGAAATCTGAACTGAGCTTCAGATAAAGATAATTAACCAATTCCACCAATGGAACAGATCCTACAAATGGACTCAGGTTCTGAATTGTTCTCCCTATTAGATGGGTTTTATGGATATAATCAAGTGTTGCTACTTGAGAAAGATAGATTGAAAACTACATTCCGAACAAAGTGGGGAACATTTGCGTATAAAAGAATTCCCTTTGGACTTATAAATGTGGGAGATACATTTCAAATAGAAATGGATATCGCTTTCCGAGTATTGATTGGCCACGATGTGGTGGTTTATCTAGATGATGTAATAGTTTTCTCTAAGAAGAGAGAAGATCATTTTTTTCATTGGAAACAAATTTTTTATCGCTATAGAAAATGTTATAATAATCAACCCATAGTTAGCTACCTTAGACATTAATTAATCCATTTTTGTCGTATATACCTAGTTTCCAATATTCCACTCTATGCAAGTTGTCTTCCACATGTCCTAGAAGTCAAAATTGCTAAAAATGAGTCATGGAGCACTTGGGAAACCTCTTGGAATACATATCTAGCATATCTAATTTATTCCAGATCCTCCCTAGTGCATATCTTCTTTTTCTGCTTTATTTCCTGCTTTACTGAGATTTATGGCAAAAGGGAAAGTAAGACTAGGTGCAGTTGACTTGTTTTTTGCCCTCATCATCTTCCATTCTTTTCTCTTGATAAAAGCATGTATGAGTTATATTTCCATCACCTATTAGCTTTCCTACTTGACTTTGCCAATTTGTGAGCTCCTAGGTAGATTTGGAAACTACTTTATGCACCTATGGGGGATTTGACTAGAATTAGTAAGCCTACTTTTGACTATTTCGAATGGCATCCTTATGCATTAGAATATTTCATGTAATTATATATTGTAGCAGCCTATGAATTCATAAGGTTGGCCATTGTACACTTATTCAATACAGATTAGTGTTATGCTCCAATTTTAGTCTCCTTTGTGTGTAAATTTGCAGGTTTGACTAGCAATTTTGTGAGTGCAATTGTTCTATCACTTGGGTTCAATTACCACGTGGTATTAGAGCCTTTGTAGATCGATTTAAATATTTACATATTGCTATTGTAGGTTCTAAATCTTGACTGGGAGCTATTCTACTGACAGAAGGGACAATTTCTGAGCTATGGATCAATCTCAGAATATCATCTTGACTCCATTTAATTTCTTTGAATGGAAAGCAGAGATGGAGATATTGTTGAGAGAAAAATGTCTCTATAGGGTGACTATGGAAACTAAAGCAGATCCCAATGTAGCTGCAGATAAAATTAAATGGCACAACAGGAGGGATGAGGCCTATGGTCTCTTGTGTCTGAGCATATCCAGAGACCTCCTCTTCCATCTTTATGGATTGACATCACCTAATGAAGTATGGGAGAATATTGTATATATTTTTGGTAAGACATATGAGATGAGAGGACATCAAATCAAGAATGAATTGATCTATTTGAGTCCTAGCAGCTTCGAATCCCTGCAACTCTACTTTTCCAAGTTTAAAGCCCTTGTTTTGCAGCTAAAATAGTGTGGAATTGAAAAGAAGGAGGAGCAAATAGTTTTGGCCATACTCTCGAAGCTTGGCCCTGACTATTCAGTTTTTGTTTTGACCTTCCATGCCACCAAGTTGACAGCTCAAGCTTGGAAGATGCCTAAGCTTGCAGAGTTGATGGAATCCCTCACATAAGAACAGGATAAATTGGTGATGATGGGCACCATCAAACCTTCCAAAGACCAATATTTGGTTGCTAGATATTTGAGGGTGGATTCAAAAGGCAAGAAGAAAGCTAAGAATTCGCCTGAGCAAAAGAAAGACAAGAACAAGTCTCAAGAGGAGCCCCAAGGCTCCTAGAAGAAGAAGAACAAAGGAGAAATGAGCAAGTGCGCATACTACAGTAAGGGCTATCATCCTAAAAGCTCCTACATGAAGAAGAAAATTGACATACTGACCTAACTCCTAGAGATGAATAACATCTCCCTTCCTGATAGCTCAAAGAAGAGGGAAGGAGGATGAAATTTAGAGGACAGAGAGAGAGAGTACATGCCTTGGTTAATGGCACATCAAGCTCACCTAGCTTCATCATAGACTCTGGAGATTCAAGACATATGGTTTCGACCAAGGAGGCATTCTCCTCTCTTGACATGTCGAAAGGTCCACCAATAGTGCTGGGAGATGACTCTCTCACTAACAGTTTGGGCAAAGGAAGGATTGATCTTGACCATGGTAAGTTTAGCAATGTATTGTATGTTCTAGGTCTTGCCTCTAACCTCTTGTCAGTGTATTAGATGACCCACACAGGGTCTCCAAAGAAGGTCATATTCTCCCCTGATGATGTTGAAATCATAGAGATCTTGAGTGGTAAATTCATTGCAAAAGGAGTTGTTGATCACACTTCGAAGGTATACATGTTTTCACATTTCCTACCCTACTCAAACCCCTTTGCTCTTCTGATTCATGACAATGAGGAAAGCAAGCTTTGGCATGAAATATTTGGCCATCTTAACAATAAGTATCTTTCTGATCTAAGTGAAAAATAAATGGTCATAGGGTTACCAAAGATTAAGTTTTCCAAGGGAGTCTGGCAAGGTTTTATCTTAGGAAAACACCCAGAGCATAAATTTGAGAGAGCTAGTCATGAGAGAACTTTTGTACCTCTTGAGTTGATCCACAGTGATGTTGCTGGTCCATTTCCTCATATGTCAGTGAGTCAGGACAAATATGCATTGACCTTCATAGATGAATTTTCCAGGTACTGTTGGGTTTACTTCCTAAAGCATAAGTCTGAAGTTTTTGACCTCTTCAAAGTCTTTAAGGCTTTGGTTGAAAACTAGTCTGGGAGGAAACTCAAGATCCTCAGATCTGACAATGGTAGCGAGTATGTCAAATATGAGTTCATTCAATATTGTGAAGATGCAATTATTTATATGTAGCATTTAATCCCTTACACACCACAACAAAATGGTGTTGCTGAGAGAAAGAACAGATCACTGAAAGAGATGGCAACCTATATGATGGAGGCTAAGACATTGCCATCAAAGTTTTGGGCTGAGGCTATAAATTGTGCATCCTATATCCAAAATAGGGTGCCTCATAAACAACTTGATTTTATGACTCCTTTGAAATCATGGAGTGGGCACAAGCCAGATGTGACCCATTTCAGGATTTTTGGCTCAAGGGCTTGGGCTAGAATTCCAACAGAAAAGAGGAAGGCTTTGTAGCCCCAAAGCAAAGAGTGTCTATTTGTTGGGTAATCTGAATATTCAAAAGGGTACAAGCTGATCAATTTGAGCACAAACAAGGCCTTCATTGAAAGGAGTGTTCAGTTCCAAGAAGAGCCTTTAGCAGCAGTTGAAGTTGGAGAGTCTTCTTCACCACCAGAACCATTGAATGTAAGTGAAGAGACAAATGAGTTTGATGATTCTAATATGTCTGATAATGATGATTTAATTGATTTAATTGCATATCCTGATAGTCCTATAAGACCAAAATGGGCATAAAATACCATTCATGCAGCTGGGGAACTAGCTGGAAATCCTAGTGATCCTAGGAGGACTAGATCTCAATTTGAGAGTGCCTTGTGTATGAAAGACCCTTTGTTTGCAGAGAAATGCTATCTGATGGTTGAATAAAACCCATATACATATGAATATGCAGCACATGATCCAATATGTAAAACAGCCATGAAAGAAGAATTTAGCTCACTCCAGAAGAACAACACTTGGGAACTGGTTGATCTTCCCCCAGGGAGGAAGCTAGTTCAATGTAAGTGGGTTTTCAAAACTAAGTTTTCTGCTGATGGTTCACCTTTGAAATATAAGGAAATATTGGTAGCCAATTTCTACTCATAGGTACATGGTATTGACTACAATGAGACCTTTGCACCAGTGGCAAACATGGACTCCATCAGGCTAGCCTTAGCCATTGCAGCTTCGAAGCAGTGAGAGGTACATCACATGGATGTAAAGTGTGCTTTCCTGAATGGAGATCATACTGAAGAGATATACATGCAGTATCCTCAAGGTTTTTTTACTAATCCATATTTTGTGTGCAAGCTAAAGAAATCATTGTATGGGCTTAAGCAAGCCCCCGGGGCTTGGTATGCCAAGATTGATGGCTTTCTGTTGTCATTGAGTTTTGTTTGATGCAAGTCTGATCCTAATGTTTATTTGAAGATGATTCATGCTTATTTGATGATTATTGTCTTGTATGTGGATGACCTTTTGATTACAGGAAGTTTAAAGAAAGAAATTGCCCCCTTGAAGGATGCAATGAACCATGCATTTTCTATGACTGATTTGGGGTTGTTGAGCCAATTTTTGGGCCTCGAAATTGCTCAATCCCAACATGGAATAAAAGTACATCAGTCCAAGTATGATTTGGATTTTCTAAACAAGTTCAACATGAAATATTGCAAGCCAATCAAGACTCCCTTCCTTTCAGGAGTTAAGCTTGAAGAAGCAGGTTCTTCTCTTATGGTGAATAATACACTGTATAGGAAATTGATTGGGTGTTTGTTGTACCTTACACACACTCGACCTGATATTTATTATGCAGTAAGTGTGGCTTCAATATACATGGATCAGACTCATGAGATCCATTGGAGAGCATCCAAAAGGATCCCTAACTTTGTCTAGGGAACAAGAACTCATGGGATCTTCTACAAAGCTAAATATGAACTTGATTTGATTGGGTTTACTGACAGTGATTGGGCAGGTGACAACATAGATTGAAAGTCAACATCAAGATATGTGTTCATGGTTTCTAAAGGACCAATCAGCTGGTCAAGCAAGAAACAGAGTGCCATTGCACTCTCATCTATAGAAGCAGAGTACAGAGGAGTTGTAAATGCAACAACTCAATGTTTATGGTTGCAGGGGTTACTTGGTGAGTGTGGCTTCGAAACTGAGTTTTCAACCATTATATATTGTGATAATCAAAGCACCATTCAAATCTGCAATGATCTAGTTCAGAGACAGAGAACCAAACACATTGAGATCCATATGCACTACATCAGACAACTTGTGCATGATGGCACCATTCACCTACTCTTCTTTGCATCTTCAGAACAAGTAGCAGACATCTTCACCAAAGTTTTTTGTGAGAAGACATTCAGCAATCTCAAATCACTGTTGGGGATTGCTGATCATGCTGTGAAGAATGATTCGTGACAATATTTTCAAATTATGTTTTACTGTTCATGTTTAAGGGAGGATTTTCCCACTGGGTTTTTGCCTCTTTCCTTGGTTAAATGGACATGTAGTATGTAAAGGGTGACTAAGCCGTGTTTCTAGGCCCTATAGTTTTTTTATATTTACTCATAAGTCAAGCTTAAGTGGGGGTTTTATAATAATCAACCCATAGTTAGCTACCTTAGACATTAATTAATCCATTTTTGTCTTATTTGCTTAGTTTCCAATATTCCACTCTATGCAAGTTGTCTTCCACATGTCCTAGAAGTCAAACTTGCTAAAAATGAGTTATGGAGCACTTGCGAAACCTCCTAGAATCCATATTTAGCATATCTTCTTTATTTCAGATCCTCCCTAGCGCATATTTGCTCTTTCTGCTTTATTGCCTGCTTTACTGAGATTTATGGCAAAAGGGAAAGTAAGACTAGGTGCAGTTGACTTGTTTTTTTCCCTCATCATCCTCCATTATTTTCTCCTAATAAAAGCATGTATGAGTTTTCTTTCCATCACCTATTATCTTTCCTACTTGACTTTTCCAATTCGTGAGCTCCTAGGCAGATTTGGAAACTGCTTTATGCACCTATGGGGAATTTGACTAGATTTAGTAAGCCTGCTTTTGACTATTTCAAAAGGAATCCTTATGCATTAAAATCTCTCATGTATTTATATATTGCAGCAGCCTATGACTTCATAAGGTTGGCTATTTTACACTTATTCAATAAAAATTAGTGTTATGCTCCAATTTCAATCTCCTTTGTGTGTAAATTTGCAGGTTTGACTAGCAATTTTGTGAGAGCAATTGTTCTATCACATAGGTTCAATTTCCATAGAAAATACAACATATCTTTAAATCCTAAGAAAATAGTTTTCACAGTTTTAGAGAGAAAACTGTTAGGCCATATTATTTCTAAGAAGGGAATCCCATAGACCCACAAAGAATAAAAGCCATATCTCAAATTCCCTTACCCCACAACAAAAAAGGTATGCAATCATTCATGGGTACCATCAATTTTGTTCGAAGGTTTGTCCTTGAATTTGAACATATAGTAAAGCCTTTGCAACAAATGGTAAAGCAAAGTGTGCAATTTAAATGGACCGATACAGAGAAGGTTTCCTTTAACAACATCAAGGCAACAATATCTCATGCGCCTTCTCTTAAAAGTCTTGATTTTGAAAAGGAATTTATTCTGTACACTTTCACCTTAGATAGCTCACTTGCAGCAATGCTCACACAGAAAAGAGAATTGGCATATGAGTACCCAATATCATTTATGATCACTGGGTTACAAGGCGCTGAATTTAACTACCCTGCCATTGACAAACAAGCATATGCAGTGTTTAAAGTAGTGAAACAATTCAGACCTTACATTCTGAAAAAACAGAACCAAGGTAATTGTCCCTCATCGAGCTGTCAAAACCCTTTTTGTACAGAAATAATTGGGAGAACAAAGAGGGAATTGGGTGACAGCGTTACAAGAGCATGACTTGGAATTCAAACTAGTTACCATTATCAAAGGACAAGGGTTGTGTAAATTAATTTCTGAAGGTCAGACCAATGATTATGATGATTGGGAAAATGAAGCAGAATTGCATATGATTGATATATATCCTTTCTTTATAGCTCCTGAATCTTGGTACAAATATCTGGTACATTACCTCCAACAAGGATATTTACCAGAGCATTGGAATGCTAAACAAACAAGAGTGCTTCGTTTAAATTCAACCTCTTACCAAATAATTCACAGATTTCTTTCCAGGAATAACTATGATGGGGTATTTCTAAGATACCTCAAACAAGAAGATGCCTCTAATGTTGTTAAAGAACTACATGATGGACCTGTTGGAGGACATTTTTTGGGAGATACTACTTCTCACAAGATTCTACGAGATGCATATTACTGGCCAACATTGTTTAAAGATACTCATGCCTATGTAAGAAAGTGTGACATATGCCAAAGATAAGGTGGAAGACAAGAAAAACCGGCTATACCATTGCAACATGTCATTATTTCAGAGCCATTCAAACAATGGGGTATTGACATCATCGAAGAAATTAATCCAAATTATTCATTACAACATAAATGCATTCTCACAGCTACTAATTAATTCACAATATGGGTAGAGTCAATTCCATTACACAAAGTAAACGCGGGCACAGTCATCAACTTCTTGCAAGAAAATATTATGACCAGGTTTGGGGTTCCAATTTCACTTATATTTGATAATGCATCTTATTTTTCATCAATTAAGCTAACTGAATTCACTAGTGAAAAAGGAATCAAGTTGCATTATTCTGTGAATTATTATCCACAAGGTAATGGGTTAGCCAAATCAAGCAATAAAAATTTTATGACAATCTTAAAGAAGACTGTTATCGAAAATCAGAGAAGTTGGCACATAGCTCTTTCCAATGCACTGTGGGAAGACAGGGTCACCCCCAATAATTCCTTAGGAGAGTCCCCTTATACTATGGTTTATGGGAAAGAGGCTATCCTACCCCCAAAAATTTTACTCCCATCCTCTTAGTTAGCCCAAGCCTCACGAGGATCTCATAGAGAAATTATACAAGCTCGAATTAATACATTGCTGAAACTTGAAGAGTCTAGGATAAAGCCCAAAGAATTATTTAGGCACCATCAGGATATTGTCAAAAGATGGTTTGATAAGCATAAATATGGGAAGGGAAGTTTTGAGATTGGAGAATTGGTTCTTAAATGGGATCACACGCATGGCGAAAAGGGAAAACACACAAACTTTCAACACCTATGGGTTGGCCCCTTTCAGATTGTTGAAAAGATAGGCCCCTCGACTTATAAGTTACAAGATTTACATGGGTGGGAAGAGAACCTTCATGTTAATGGTCTAGTTCTCAAACCTTATTTCATGTAGTACCTTAGGAGTCCTTTTGTACATAAATAAGCTTTTTGTTTTTATCTTATTCTTGCTTTCTTTCCAGTTTTATTTTCTTACCTTTTGTTGGTTTGCTTTAGTTTAATTTTTCTTTTTGTTTCAAAATAAGCCAATTCAATCTTTTGGTGCTCGAGGACATTGGAATCTGAACAAAGTTCCAAATGTTTTTAATCCATGAACTGCTCATTGGAAGTTATCTATGCAAAATTTTGATCAAAACAAGATTCTTTAATTTGATAGACTATTGAAGGGAAGTTATTTGAAGAACAAATTGAGGTCCTATTTAAAACCTGTAAAATAACTAAGGTAGATGAGGTCTAGAATACTATTTTTGGGTCCCATCCACTTTCACACTAATATATGTCCTAGGAAGCTCGTCACAAAAGACCCACAGAAAGGAAGTAGAACGGACAAGTGTATGGTATTCAAAATAATCCCATGCAACAAAATGAAAGCCAAAAGTATTAGTATAAAGAGTCAAAATACCAGAACAGAAAATATCTATCAAAAGGATATACTGAATAAATAAATCAGTAAAATCATTGTATTTCTCAAAAGGTTCTTCTCCATCCATACCCCACAATATAGGGGGTAATGCACCACAATATAGGGGGTAATGCGCTACACTATATGGGGTAATGTGCCATCATAAAGGGATTAACATGTGCCTCCCCTTGGAAAAGTGTTGTCCTCAATGTTGAAGTAGTTCTGGATGTTGTTGCATAAAGGGCTCATCTTCCCATGTTGAATCTTCTGTGTGTAAGTTCTTCCATTTAATGAGATACTATGGAATTGATAAATTTCCAAGTTGTCTAGTTCTTATTTCAGTGATTTATTTAGGATCCAAGATGATTTTTCCTTCCTCTTCAAGTTTTGGTAATATCATTTCAACTGGTAGCTTGTCACCGATTACCTTCTTCATACAAGAAACATGGAAAACTAGATGGACTCGTGAAGATGCAGGTAGTTCCAATTTGTAGGCCATACTACTAATATTTTGTAGCACCTTATAGGGACCATTGTAATTAGGTGATAATTTATTATCCTTCTTGGTATGCTTTAGGGACATCTATTTGTATCTTTGTAGTCTTAAAAACACCCAATCCCCCACATTAAATCTTGTTCATTGTAATTTTGATCTTCTTGTTGTTTCATTCAATTTTGTGCTAGATTCAGGTTGTCCTTTAAGAGTTGAAGAACTTGTTGTTGATGCTTCATGTGGTATTCCACTATTTGAACCTTGGAGGAGTCTCTTATTGAATATGTGATGAATGGTGGATTATAGCCATAAAGTTCCATAAATGGGGTCATTTTTTATTATGTATGGAAAGAAGTACTATACCACCATTTTGCCAAGGGTAACCACTTGACCCATTGTGTTTTTTTATCAACTGCAAAACACCAAAGATACCATTCCAAACATTTGTTTACAATATATGTTTTTCCCTCATATTGAGGATGATAAGATGAGTTATGATCTAGATGAGTACCCAAACAAGAAAATAATTCGATTTAAAAGTTTCTAATGAAAATGGAATCCCTGTCACTTACTATAATATTTGGAGTACCATGTAGTTTTTGGACTATCTCCATAAAAGAATTGGTGACCGTGATTTCTTTGAAGGGGTTAGATAGTGCATAGAAGTGTGCATATTTAATAAGTCTAACAACAACTACCATGATGACACTCTTTCCTTTTGACTTTGGTAAACCTGTGATAAAATCCATCGAGACTTATGTCCACCTTTGGCTTGGAATGGAAATTTGTTGTAGGAGACCTCGGGTCTTAATTGTTTCCACTTTATTTCGTTGGAAAGCCAAAAATTTTGTCACAAATTTTTGAACATTAGTTTTTAAGACCATCCTAAAAAAATTATTTCTTTACCCTATAGTAGGTTTTTAAGAAACTTGAGTGCCCTCCTATCGGTGAGGAGTGGAATTAAAAATGTACCTTTTGCTTGAATTGGGAAATCTTACTAAGATATAGGCAATCCTTATACCATAGCAAGTCACCTTTTCACCTAAATGTATTAAACACACTAGGATCCTAGTACAACTTTTGAATGGATGTCCATATTTCTTCGTCATTTTTCCATTCATCTCTTGATTCGGCTATCCAATCTGGTTGGATGATAGAGATAGCATATAGTAGTGCTTCAAAATCCTCATCTTTTCTAGATAGTTCATCTACGATAACATTTTGATTCCCCTTTTGTAGATGATTTAAAGTCATATCCCAACATATTTATCACTCATTTTTGTTTCTCTTCTAAATATAGACTTTGTTCCAAGAAGTATTTAAGGCTATCATGATCAATTTTAACCTTGAAATGTCTCCCCATAAGGTAGGAGCTCCATTACTTCAAGGCATGTAGTATTGCCAACATTTCCTTGTCATAAATGCGATTTTTTAAGTTATTTCCCTTGATTGGATGTCTTGTATAGGAAAGAGGGTGTCCTTCTTGCATTATTACAACTCCAATTCCATTTCTTGAAGCATCACATTCCATAATAAAGGATTCTGTGAAGTTTGGTGTCGTCAAAACATGAGCTTTACATATTATTGTTTTGAGCTGCTTAAAAGCTTGAGTTGCCTCTGGAGTCTAAGAAAATGCATCTTTATTTAGTAATGTTGTTCGAGGAGCTGTTATTCTTCCATAGTTCCAAACAAACCTGCGGTAGTACTCTGTCAGAACCAAGAATCCTCGAAGGTTATTTAGGGTTTTGTGAATCGACCAGTCGAGCATGGATTTAATTTTATTAGGGTCTACCTTAACACCTTCATGAGTTACAATATGATCCAAATACTCTACCTCCTTTACCCCAAAGAAACATTTTGAGGGTTTTGCATATAGGTCTTTCTCTTTTAGTAGTTGTAGTGCCATGTCAACATGTTTAATATGTTCTTACCAAGACTTATTATGGATTAGTATATCATAAAAGAATAATCGCACAAATTTTCTAAGGAAAGGCTTGAAAATAGAATTCATCAAACCTTGAAATGTGGAAGGTGTGTTTGTGAGACCAAATGGAATGACTAAAAATTTATAGTGACCTTCATGATTTTTGAATGTTATTGTGGGGATGTCTTCATCCTTCATTCGAATCTGACGATACCTTAAATGAAGATCCAACTTTGTGAATACAATTGCTCCATGTAATTTGTCTAACAATTCATCAATGACAGGAACGAGAAACTTATATTTAATGGTGATCTTATTGATCTCTCTATAATCAGGAAACATACGCCATGATCCATATGTATTTGGAACCATCTGTTGATGTATTTGTAACTTCAGAATGTATTCACTTGTATATCTTATGTATTGTACCCTGATGTTTATTCCGGGAAGTATCTGTAATGTAATTGAGTCATGTCATACCCCGATGTTACTATTGGGAGAATAAATAATGTAAACAAGTCATGTAAAGTCATTGAAGTTAACCCTACATTTTAATTCAGGGAAATAGTCCCCACAATTGAGTCAAGGTTAACCCTCCTTGTTGATCGGAGGGCAAAGTCCCCATAGTTGTGAAGAACTAGGGTTATTAGACTCTCCTAGAGATGTCGGCCCTAGTAAGTAATTTTTAAGTGAGGCCGACTTGTTGGAGTGGACATTAAGTGAATGAAATAATATAAATAGAGAGTGAGCCTCTCTATTTATTACACACGCACTCACTCACTGGGGCACATGAGTGAGAGAGGAGAAGCTCTCTCAAGTGAGAGAGAGAGAACAATTGTGGAGATCATATTTTTTGTCTTTGGGTTTTATTGCTGCCATTGGTGCTTATTCTATCTCTGAGGAATTTGAGAGGTTTTCTCCTTTATGGTTTCCCCGAGGAAAATTCTTTGTGTCTCTTGTCTCTTGTGATTTTTGTTGTGCATGTTATTCTCTCATATAAGGTCCTAGATCATATTGCTTAAATGATAAAAATATAACATGGTATCAAAGAAAACCTGAGAAGAACACACTGTGCAGCTGTGGAAGATATGGATTCTTACTTTTTGGGTCTCTCTCTACAATCCATCAGCAAAAGAAGGTTGGCTGACTCTCCATTGAAGGGCGCATCTTTCTATCGAAGCAGAATCTGATTCTTGGTATTTTCAGTTTTTGCTGCAGGAAATTAGGGCTTTTTACAGAAGAGGAATTTTTGAGTGAGCCTGGCATAGGATTTCTCTCCTCATAAAAATCAAAGATTAGATACCTGGGTCGATATTTTTGGATGGATGAAACTCTGGGAAAGTCAAACCCTAGTTTGACCCCCGGCCTGAAAAAACCCTAAAATACTGAAACTGATAGTTTTGGTAGATTCGCTATATCGTGAGATTGGAGAAATCTCAAGTGTCGAAACTTTCATAGATCGAAGATAAATTCCTGATGTATACTTTCTCCAAGTTTCAGCCTTCGATTTTCTATATTATAGGATATATGATTCCTCCAAGTTTGGGTTCCAGCCTCTCCCAGGACTCATCCATAAACAGGACACCTGAGGAGAATTCCTATATCTCAGGATACGAAGGTCCAAATTCAATTTATCAAGATGTTCCAGAAAGGGCACAGACTTTGATTTTTGTGGTAAAATTTTCAGACCCTAAAGATGAACCAGTGACACATGGCAGTTCGTAAAAGATCGCTCTTCTGAACAGCCCTGAAATAGGTCACCTTGGGAAAACGAGCATAAGTCTCAATTGGTGGATCCCATTCTACTAAAACCTACGTAAATGGAAGGAGGATAGACAAGGCTACCTCAATGTGACGTTTCAAACATAGAGGATCATTAATTTCAAAGATACCATAGAAACAGTATCAAGCATTTCTGCAAAAGAAATTGGTAAAGTAGGGCTTCCTGTTTCAGGACCTTCCCTCCACTGTTTTCAGAAAAGGAGTACATTGGACAGCTCTCCTTGAAGTGGTATATATATCTATCCATTCAGATCTGAAATATTCCATTTTTTTGTAAATTAGGGTTTTTTTGACAAACCCTAGATCAGCCAGCTCCAGAACTAGGATGGACACCTCAAATCGGTAAGATCTAATATTTTTCTATTTACATTTGAGGTTCTCATTTCTAAATGACTAATCACACCAGGTTGATGACAAGCTTGGTGAAGCTGACAACTTCCAAGCATGGAAGTATTGGATCTCACTAGTTCTTGAAGAAAATGAATTGGACACCTACATAAGTGGAGAGGTTCCAATTCTAGAGGGAGATGAGGCTAAAAGCCTTACACAAGAAGAACTTGGTCAAGGCCAAGAAGATCATTGCTGATTCAATCAAGGATCATCTTATACCATAAGTGTCTTCCCTAAAGACACCTAAATATATGTTTGATTCCTTGACCAAACTATTCAAAGGGAAGAACATAAATCAAAAGATGACTTCGAGAAACTAGTTGAAGAATGCGAAGATCCAGAATGCAAATACCATGCAGTCATACTTTACAAGGGTCTCTCAAATCAAAGAACAACTTGAAGAAGTATAAGAATAAGTGGAGAATGCAGAATTTACCTTGAATGGCCTCCTAGGATTATGGGATTCATTCATTCAAGGAATGTGTGCCAGAAGGAAGTGATTAATTTCAGCAGACACTAGGAAAAAGAAGAAGCTCAACTCATAATAAGATGAGAGAATATGGGAGAAAATGAAGATAAAGCTCTCACCATCCAAAGAAGATCCCTCAAGCAATGAGGAATATGAAGGACTCAACTCTTGAAGAACCTCTTATCCATCTTAGCATTTAGATAAGAAATGATGAATGAAGAAGATGATGAAGCTGAAGTCTCAAGAAGGAGTCTACCCACGAAACAAATAAAGATAGGTGTTCAATTGTCATTTCATGATATTGTTTTGTTATGCATTTGTTTATATTCAGTTGATGTATTATGCATGATAGAATGTTTGCATTAATGACAGTATACTACTAATACGCATGTGATGGGTAAGTAACTCATGGTGCTATACAACTCTCCATTGATACTTATCTAGATTGAAACCTCTTTGTTGACATATTGGATTAGCGCACAATCTCAATGTTGTCCTAGTAGAGATGGAAGGCATATAGAAAGTTTCCATGAGATATGGATGAATGTTGTATTGGCTAAAATAGTTGCATGATCATATATTTATGCATAAGAATTTTCCATTATGAATATTCCTTATGAAATGTTTCTAACCATACAAATTCATTTGACTTGTAGGAAAGATTGCATACAATCACCTACAAGAAAAGAAGGATCAGACTTGTTCCAAAGAAAAAGTGACGAAATTTTAAGAAATAATCCATGATGAAGAATAATATGATGATACTTTCAAAGAAAGAAAGAGACCTCAGAGACACTCAAGTTATGTAACACTGTTGAGGGACATCATTGATGGAGAGCCTTCCAGCTATGAAGAAGTAGTCAAGAAGAAAGGGAAGGAGAATACCAGTTCAAGAAGAATGATGTCTAGGATGTAGACCTGAAGGGAATTCCGTAATGTCTTCCATATGGATATACAAGATCCAACATGCAGTAGATGGAAATATCATAAGATACAAGGCAATATTTGTAGCATGAGGCTTCTCATGGAAAGAAGGCATAGACTACGAAGAGACATTTGCAGCCACCAGAAGTTATGACACATGACAGGAAGAATCATGTGTGCAAATTAAAGAAGGCCTTGTACGAGCTCAGAAGACACCCATGGGATAACACATAAATGAGGAGCTTGAAGATCACCTAGAGTGATGAAGATCTTAACCTTTGCTATAAGGTTGAAGATGAAAGCCTATAGAGGATGACAAACTCACATATGGGTGCGAGAAGAATGTTTTCAAGATAAAGGATCTTGGTATCCAGTTACCCTAGATAGATACATAGAATATTAGTAACAGAGGAAGCTACTTTTCACTCTGGTACAGAATGTTTCAGTGCATAGAGTACAAAAGGCAGAGGGAGAATGATGCTCCACTTCAAAGGGAGGGACTGCAGAAGATCCCAAGGTTTGAAATGGTACAACAGGATGGATAGCTTACTGATGACTCTAGGATTTATTGAGAGTAAAGCGGATTCCAACCGTTACTTCAAGGTTGAAGGGTGGAATACTAATGATGCTCCTATTATATGTCGATGACTTGTTCCTGACAAAAAAGAGGAACTCATTAAAGTTACAAGAAGGAGACTTGCTATAGAGTTCGAGATGAAAGACTTGGATATGATGCACTACTTTCTAGGCATGGAGGTGTGGCAGAATGCAAATGTGATCTTCCTAGGACAAGGGAGGTATGTAGTAGAGATCCTGAAGAGGTTCAGGATGATGGACTATAAGGCCATGACCACACCTATGGCATCGACCCTAAAGATATTGAGTGTTGCTTCATCAGAGTCGGTTGATGCCACAATGTATCGTTAAATGATTTCTTCATTGATGTACTTGATGAATATGAGACCATATATTTGCTTTGTTGTGAACACACTGAGACATGTTCACCTGATTGTTGCAAAGCATGTAGTGAGGTACTTGAAGGGTATATTTGAGTATGGGCTCAAGTATGATACGAATCAGAATATTAACTTGGAGGGTTATGTGGATTCGTATTGGGAAGGCAATGCCATTGATAGGAAGAGCACTTTGAGGTGCTACTTTAGTATGAGATCAGGTGTGATCTCTTGGTTTAGCAAAAAGGAGTCATGTATGGCATTGAGTACAGCCAAGGAAAAATATGTTTCCACTTTCTAGGCTATTTGGGAAGTAGCATGTTTCTTTTGAAAACTACTATTTGATTTGATTGATCTGACTTGAATTTATGTATGATGCAGAGAGGAGAAATGAAGCTCCAGTATGTGATCCAAATCGAGATCTCTTGAAAGAAGGAGTTCTTGAATAGTCGGTGAGATAGATTGTCTGAGCATAAATCCTAGCGAAGCTCGTAGGTTGCTCAGATGTAAACAAACTTGTAGGTTTCCCTCGGATGTAATTGGTCCTAGAGAAGCTTGCAGGTTATCCTTGGACGTAATCACCCCTGATGTGATTCTATGCTAGAAATGGCTAGAGTGAAGTTTGAGTACTTCAGGGAGAAGCATGGTGTTCTCCAGATCAAGGTTCCCTCCAAAGGGAATTGATGTGTTCGTTGGCCTTTCTGACATGGTGGAAGGCTGAGCTTCACATGGTCAGATATAAGTGCTGATCCTTTCTGACATGGTGGCAGGTTGGGCCTCCCATGGTCATATATAAGTGCTAGGCATTTCTGAATAGGGTCAGATATAAGTGTTGAATGCCATTCTCTGGGAGAATGGGGGTACCTAGTCAGTTACCAGGAAATTGATTCAGTTTGGGACTAAAGCTCAGCTTAGTGCTGAGAATCCATTCTCTGGGAGAATGGAGGCACCTGGTCAATTACCAGGAAATTTGATTCAGTCCAGGATTGAAGCTCAGCTAAGTGCTGAGAATCCATTCTCTGGGAGAGTGGAGGCACCTGGTCAATTACCAGGAAATTGATTCAGTCTAGGAATGAAGATCAACTTAGTGTTGAGAGGCTATTCTTTGGGAGAATGGAGGCACCTGGTCAATTACCAGGAATTTGTTTCAGTTTGGGACTGACACTCAGCCTAGAGCTGAGAGCCATTCTTTGAGAATGAAAGATGTAAGTGTTGGGCGGGCCATTCTGACATGGTTCTTGGATGTGTTCCTCTTATTGTCAGATATAAGTGTTGAATAAGATGAAGACCTACCTAGAGGCTAGGCCTACAACTAGCATGAAAAAGGCTTGGCTCTATAGAACTTCCTGTGACGAGAAGAATGAAGAGATAACACCATTTGATTGAGATAGCGGAAGCAGTGATGATGATGATGATCCAGTGGCACCAAGGTTATTAGACTCTCCTAGAGATGTCGGCCCTAGCAAGTAATTGTCAAGTGAGGCCGACTTGTTGGAGTGGACATTAAATGAATGAAATAATATAAATAGAGAGTGAGCCTCTCTATTTATTACACACTCACTTACTCACTGGGGCACATGAGTGAGAGAGGAGAATATCTCTCAAATGAGAGAGAGAGAACAGTTGTGGAGATCGTATTTTCTATCTTTGGGTTTTACTGTTTCCATTGGTGCTCATTCTATCTCTGAAGAAGTTGCGGGGTTTTCTCCTTTATGGTTTCCCCGAGGAAAATTCTTTGTGTCTCTTGTCTCTTGTGATTTTTTTTGTGCATGTTACTCTCTCAAATAAGATCCTAGATCATATTTCTTAAATGATAAAAATCTAACACCATTACCACTGGTGCAAATTAAGAAATTTGGCTAGTCTTAATTATGTCATCCTCTAACATTTTAGAAACCATATGCTCAATTTCACTCTTCTAGCTAGATGAATATCGATAAGGCCTGATGTTAGGAGGAACAACGCCTAGAATTAAGTAGATATAATTATCAAAGTCTTGAATCGGAGGAATACCTTTGTAAACATCTTCAAATACCTTGGAATGCCTGTTAATGACCCTTTGGAGATTTAGGGAGATAGGGAAGTTTGAGGTTTGAACACCTAATGAGCATAATTGTGAAACTACACCTTGATGTCCTTTTTTCAACAACTTTTTCATACCATAAGAGCTTATCACCTTGCTTGGTTTTCCTCTGATACCACTTAACTCACATTCTTTTCCTTCCCATGAAAATTTCATGATTTTTTTTTGAAAATTAAGAGCCACTGTTCCCAATGATTTTAAACACTTTACACCTAAGACAACATCAACCCCACCCAATGGGATAGAGATCATTGGACTATTCAATAGATATTCCCCCATAGAAAGATTGATAATATGGCATTTCCCTGAGAAATTTATAGTTCCTCCTTCTGCAATCATAACTTGAAACTCTGGTGCTGGATATACAAAGCAATTAAGAACTTTGGATAATTTATAGTGAATGAAATTATGAGTACTACCAGAATCAATAAACATTGTTACCTTCTTATTTTTAATGTATCCTTCAATATTGAGAGTCCGAGGAGTGCTAATTCTATCCAATGCATGACAAGATATGGTGGGAGTAATTTATTCTAAAGTATCCTCTTCTATTTCTTCTGAAATCACCTCTTCTTGAGATGCTTCCTCTTATTTTGGTTCTTCCTCTTCACAATCTATGTACAATAATTTCTTCTCACCACAATTATGTCCCTTACTATACTTGTTGTCACAACTAAGGCATAATCCTTTTTCTCTTATTTCATCTAGTTGTTGGGGTGTCTGCCTTTGCGGTGGTTTAGAAGAAGGACCATTATTTTCTCTATATGTGTTGGAGAAGGCCTTTCTAGTAGTCATTGCCATATTTTTACTTTAACCCTTCCTTGCCATCATGAAATCCTTCTCTAGGAATGATGATTCAAAGAGATGCACCTCATGTTGAATGTTTAATTTTAAGATAAAGAGATCTAACAAATTATATTCTAAAATATTCTTCACTCTGAGACTTAGCTGCTGAAATTGCTTGATGTACTTGATAATTGGACCATTTTGTTTGATATTTACCAATTGGCTAAAGAAGGTGTTGTTATTTATATCCCCATAATGTGCAATAAATTATTCTGTGAATATAGACCAAGAGATAATAGAGTCCCTTTTACGGTCACAAATCCATTGGTACCATACAAATTGATTAGATTCTAAATGTCAGGATGCAATAGTTACAACTTACCTTTTGCAAAGTGGGCACCTGGTGTAGATCAAACAGTTGCTCCATCCGGAAAAACCATGTGATTGGATCCTTGCCATCAAACTTTCTCATGTCAATATTGGGGATAAAGTAGTTCATTGGACATAAATTGAACCCATGATGTTGTATTGAAGCATCAAACTTTGAGGACTCCAACTTCCTACTCTCCAATTGTTTTTCAATTTTCTCCAGACATGACTCGAATAAGTCATGTTTTTCCTCCTTATCCTCTTCTTGAGTAGATACATGAGGAATAAAGCTATTTTTTATATCCTTCATCAATTCATTCAATTCTTGAAGATCTTATTTCCTATCCATGCCTTTGAGATCCTCTTTACTAGCCATCTTCTTTTCCAATTTAACTAAGTCATCAATTTTCACAATTCCTTTAATCATATTTTCCAGCTTGGACACTCTAACAGATAAGTCTTCCATTTCATCATATATCTGGGATGAATCCTATGGGTTTGATTGGAGTGTGATTCTTTCACTTCCTTTGGGTGGAATTTTGAACAATAAATATATATCACACCCTAGATTTTACCACAAATAGATTCTTATACTCAAAGCTTTTCAAACACAAAATGATGTACCTTTTTCAAACCCTGATTAGAATACTGTTTATGGACAACTTGTAACTGCAGTGAAATTTTTAATTTCTACTTATCTAGGTTTGAAAATTCTACATGTGGTACCCTAATGTGTACTCTTTCCAATGCCCCAGGTCTAATTTGCATGTTCCAAAAAAAAGTTATTGAAAATATCCCAAAGATTCCTATTTTTTTCCTATCCAGAATAACGAACTTGTACGGTATACCATGTGTCCAATATTTTGTTTCTATAGATTAATATTCTATAATAGATACCTTGCTCCATATTCTTTCATATGCAGCTAGTATCATTCAATTTGGATCTCTTATTCCTCATATATGACCTTTTTCCCTAGAACATTTGTTTTATACTAGGTTTTGGACTAGTAAAAAACCCTAGGTTCCTCCACAATTATCTCAGACCCTATAATGGATCAGTCTCTGAATTTTGAAAAGGAGATATTTCTTCCAAATTTGGAAGTGCATTTTTAACCTTGATCTCTAAATAATTGTATAAAAAAAAATTAGTGAAAATTCCAAGATGACGCATTTTGTAGAAGTCAGTCCCGAGGAAAGAGCTCTGATACCAAATATTATGCAGCCAAGTCCCAGAAATAACATAAAAATAGCATAAATAGAATAGAAGAGAGTAATCCACACCTTAATAATGAATAACATAGATAAATAACAATCCTCTTTGAGGGAGGAACCTCCTTACACAATTTACTTGTGTATCCAAGACAAGACAATATACAATGATGACTAAAATGAGATTATCTCCATCCTATATATAGGAGACAAAGGTGTACAATAACAAATAATGGACCCACAAATAGACCCATGCGGACATAGATAATATGTACTGAACCATAATATATGGGGTGATTCTATACACTATATGGGGTAATGTGCCACCATTAAGGGCTTAACATATTTTGAGCATTAGTTATGCTGAAGTCTACTCCCATGATTCTAGGTGTCCCAACCAGTGAAACTGAGATTAAACAATCAATTACAATAAACCAAGGGTTATGGAAGGATTAGATGATTTTTCATTCAATTATTAGGATTCAAATATCATTTGAATGGGTTTGGAATAGATCAGAAACAGTTTGAGGAAGTTTGAGGGTGTTAGGGAAAAAACTGGGAATTTGGCCTAGGGAAAGCCTACACAAAGGAGGCTTTGAAAGCATTATTAAAAAATAATAAAATCAGGTTATGGGAGTGGTATGGGCTTGTAGGGTAAATTTGTGACCCTATACAACTTACATAATTGAAATTGAACTTACAGAGTATTCATAGCATCAAACATTGTAAAATTCAATGAGTAGAGGTAAGAAAATAACTATGAATTTCGTATATGTCTGTTATCAGAACCGAAACTAATGAATAATATAGGTTTATATGGCATATGTTATGCATCATATAATTCATGTATGATTATAATTTCCATTACATCACATTTAATGCATAGAACTTACAAAAAGGCCCATTAAATGGGCATTGTGCTTAGAAGACTTCTCTCATCATAGTTTAGCATTATGTCTTTCTTGGACATAAATCTTACCGTAAACCAAGATAAGAAATTGAATATGGAGATAAAAATATTAGAATAATATTTGAGGAGATTATCTCCCTCAATGGTGCCTAATACTGAAAATTGGAGGCCTGGAACTAACACTTGGCACTGATCTGAGACCATAAGTGAAGATTCCTTCATTGGAGCTCAAATTCCATGGTTGGATGGCTGTTATCAGAGCTCGATATTGATATTATATGGATTCTACTTGGATCTCTATGATATGCATTGAATACTGAAATAGAAGATAAGACAATGGAGTCTTGGGGTGCATCACCCAAGGTGACTGAGGCACATCACTTAGACTGGAAGCTTAGCTTCACTCAACACCAAAAATTAACAATACAAACTACGAAAAGGGGTTGTAAGCATCCTTAAGTAAACCTTGAGTGACTTGTTGAGCAATTCATCCAACTGTTGGACAAGTTACCCACTTTTTAACCCTAACCCTAAGCCATGACTGCACCCCTCTGAGGAATTTGGTAAGTCCAGTCATAGGATGATGTTTCCCTGCTTGCATCACTCAACCAAAGTGGAAACTGTGCCCTCCTTTGAGTAAATGTTTCCTTCTTATGAATGATGATGTTTCACTTCCAACATCCTTTCATCAAAATGGAAATGATGCCCTCCCTTGGGAAATGTTTCTTACTTTTGCACTTCCTGCTTTTGAAACTGCCTGCTTTTCCTTTCTTTTGTCAGTTTCCATCTTTTTCTGACAAATTGCCTTTTTTATTTTTTTGGATAGTTGTTATTTGTCATCCTAGGCAAGTTGGATTTCCTAATGCGCCCTCCCAACATGGAAACTCCTTCCCACATGTCATTATTTTCATATTAATTAAATATTTACACGTAGATAATCCAAAATTTAGAAATAAACTTAGTACATGCCTCCTTAGAATGAAATAATCAAAATTCCCTAGGTAATTTATTTAATTGAAATTTTTAACCCCTAGGTGATTGACAAGGTCCACTTTTTATGTTCTTTAAGGAAAGCACATGACATATTATCTTTCTGTTGCTGGGGGTTCTCTTTGTCGAAAAAGAGATTTTGATATCTGGCTCCTTGGAACGAGACTGGGACATCTACCCTTTGGTAGTTTCGTGGTTCTTCTCATGTGACAAAAGAAACCAAATTTAATAACCAAGAATAGTGAAAGGGTTTACCCTTTTCATACACTTCTTTACCATCTGCTAACGACTCATTTCGCAAATAGGTTGACCAATTGAGCTAGACACCCATGGTGCACTTCTCTCACTACAACATAATAGCCTTTTGGGGGCAATTTTGGCTTGC
>LPNX010250193.1:0-31018 GCA_001517045.1 Pseudotsuga menziesii | reverse complement strand
ATGTGCTAGGAATGGCAGGGTGTACACCTCTGCAAGGCACAAAAAAAATTTCATTTGTTTGAATGTGGGCTAAGTCTATTTTCTTAAGCCCTCGACCGAGGTATGAACCTCTACCGAGGTATTTAAATACCTCGGTCGAGGTCTTAACGAAACCTCGACCGAGGGTTTATAAAGCCCTCGACCGAAAAACGCACCTCGGTCGAGGGCTAAACAAAACCTCAGTCGAGGGCTTGATAAAACCTCAGTCGAGATATTAAGACCTCGATCGAGGGTTTAACAAGCCCTCGACCGAGGTGCGTTTTTCTGTTTTTGCCGAAATGCGCTTGCCAAAAAGTGTTACCCAGGTCCACGGATTCACCCTTAAGACAAGAAAAATTATTGAAATTCCTACTAACTTTTACAAGAGATGTAATACCCCAACCACTAACTCAGTAGAAAGGTATCAAAAGACACCTAGAGGAAGTAGTTCTACCCTGAAACCTAAGCAGACTCTCTCGGGAGATCTTACCAGGGAATCCATAGAAGGAGAAGGAACCTTGGCAGGAGGTCCTAAGGACCTCATCCATAGGAATTTCAAGAGGACCAGCCACTAGGAACCTCTAACTCTCCACTAGTCTTGAATCCAAATAATACAACTTTTTCACTAGTAGGAGATCCGAATTTTGTTGACTTTGTTGATCCTGCCTAGGTAAAATATCTCTTTGAAAAATCTGTAGATCTAGTTATCTCACAAATTGAAACATCCATAGTAGAACCTACACTCCTTCTAGGATTCAATAAAAACACGGTTGATCAGAGGAAGATCTCTCCTAAGAAAGAACATTGGGACACCCCATTATCACCTTGAAAGGATCCTCCTAGGTATATTTACATTAAAAACCCAGCCTATATGGAGATACAAGGAGAAAATGAAGATCATTATGAAGTTAGAAATGACGAAGGAGAAGGGAAAAATAGAACAGAGGCTACCTTTGGGTTTCCTATTTTAGACACTATACAGGATGTAACTATGAAAAATATCCCTCCTTCCGCCTTACCGACTTTTTATGGAAAAAGTAATGAGGACCCAGACACATTTCTGTTCGAGTTCGATATCCTTTGTAGGAGCTATAATTATCTACAAGATGCTCACAAACTAAAATTCTTTCCCGCTACACTAAAATATTTTTCCTTGAGATGGTTCATGGGATTAGGCAAATCGACTATCAAGACTTGAGATGATATGAAAATATCATTTTTGTGAAAATATCAAGAGTATTGCAAACCTAAGGACTATCCACATGATATATTCAAGATACAAAAACTTGAAGATGAAATCCTAAAGGATTATCTTGAAAGGTTTGCTTATACACTACATAAATCAAAATATAGTGACTTCTGAGAAGATGCAGTATGTACACTTTTCCTTAAAGGGATCTCCGAGGACTTGATAGAAAGTCTTAATCTCATGGAATCCAGCGATATTTCTCATAAAACTTTTGCACAAATCATTGATATGTCTAAAAATTATTCTAGAAGTAGGGGGGGAGTTGGGAAAAACTTTCGAGAGCCTTATAGTAGAAATGTAAGAGGAAACAATCCTAGTTCAGGTGGAGTTACAAGGATAGAGTTAGGAAACCTATTGGAGAATTTCAAAACTGATATCTTAGGAGCCATGGGTTCTCAACTAGATGCTTTAAAATCCAAGAAAAGGCAGGATGAAGAACGAGCATCAATGAGCATTTTTTTTCCAAGATGTAGGACCAAACATCCCCAAAGGGAATGTCCATTAAACAAAATCTCTGTATGTCACATCTGTATAGAAGAGCATCCAACAGATAACTGCCCATCTTTTCCTGGGTTGCAAGCCATCTATAAGAGTGGGGATGTAGGTGAAACATCTAGGATGCCTCCTTGAAAACCTAGAGACCAACCAAAATACCATAATTTTCCACCACAACCCCACTCTGTTATCCTCCATATCAACCACCTCAACAATGGAACATCTCAAGTTGGCAGAATTGGCCACCTCAGTACCTCCTCCTCAATTTCCGCAACAGCAATATTGGTCACAAGGATGGAGAGGACAACCATACCCTCGGTCACAACATGTCTCTACACCTAATCATCCTTATCCTCGACACTAAACAAATTTCTAGCAGATTTCGCCTGGATTTGTGCCTCCAGTTCCTCTCATTGCACAACAACCTCATCACTTTCAGAATATAAATCCTCCGCGACCGACATTATTACCTGCACAACCAATACCTAACCCAAATAATAAACCAACTCAAGCTCTTAACAGCATTGAGTTGCAAACTCTTCCATCGTACCTTATTTCAACTGTACCTGTACATGAGATTCAATTACGATCTAGAATAATTGTGAATGACAAACCCAAGTCATCAGTCATCATTCATGAGGAAAATGAAGAAGAAGAGGATTCAAATGAACCCATGAATGATGTCATTTTAGAGGATGTGAACATTCTGAATATTCCAATACACAACCATCCTCCACAAGAACCCATTCAGGAGAAAAGAGTTCCTCCATTTCCGAAAAGACTAGTAACTAAAAAACCTATAGTTCATCCTGAGTATGACATTTTGAATGAATTAAAGAATATCTATGTCAAAATTCCTCTATTACAAGCTATCAAGGACATACCAATCTACAGCAAAGTAATAAAGGAACTATGCATTAAATGCCCAGGGAAGAAGCAAATGGACGCTCTCACAATTCATGTTATAGGAGAGATGTCTAAATGTATGACAGATCAGTCCCAAATTGCAAAATATACAAATCCAGGAGCCGCAGTAGTGACTGTAATTGTAAACAAAACCACCATAGAAAATACATTAATCGATTTAGGATCTGCTATCAACATGATGACCACTGTAGTCTTAGAAGTTTTACAGTTAGGACAATTTCTCCAACCTACCCCTTCCATTCTAGAACTAGCAGACTGTACTACGGTAAAACCTGTTGGAGTCCTAGATGACATTATTGTATCAGTAGCCTCATGGGAATACCCTATCGACTTTATGATCATAGAATCAAAGGATCCTTCTAAAGGGCATCCTATCATCTTAGGAAGACCATGGTTAGCTACTGAAAATGCTTTTATAGGATGTAGGGATGGAGACATGACTATTTCCAATGGGTTGTCTACACAGAGACTTATTTTATACCCCCCAACACAACCAATAAATGAAAAATCATGGTGGTTAAATTGTTCTTTCGGGGACTAGGAATTTGATAACCTCTCCCTCCCTAGTGATTTCTCTTGGTCACTTTAGGAGTAGACCACTGAGAATGTATTAAACCATTTTGTTTCTTCAACAACTTGTATAGATTTTCCTCATTTTTTGCTCAATTCGATAAGATTTTTGGAGACGAGTTCCAAGAGATTATGGCTCTCTCAACATTTATGGAGACACCTTGTGTCTTCACAATTGAAGAGCATACAAGACCCTATACCATACCTTGTGAAGTTGGCCCTGAAAAATTTCTACATATAAATGCAGGATTAAGTGAAAACCAACAAGCACAGCTGCTTGAGGTTCTTAGAATACAAGCTGGAGCATTAGCATGGGAATACACTGATATGAAGGGTATACACCATGACACGTGTATTCACCATATTTATATGGATCCAAATATTTCACCTGTAAGGCAGCCTCATAGGAGGATGAATCCTGCTCTAAAGGATATAGTAAAAGAAGAATTACAAAAAATCCTCAATGTTCGTTTCATCTATCCTATCTATGATAGTAAATGGGTGTCTCCTCTAGTGGTAGTCCCAAAGAAAGTCACAGGAAAATGGCGCATTTGTGTTCATTTTAGAGAGCTAAACAAAGCCACACTAAAATACTACTTTCCTTTACCTTTTATTGATCAAGTGTTAGATACCCTGCCAAGTAAATAGTATTTTTCTTTTCTTGATGGATATAGTGGTTACAACCAGATTTTAATAGCACCTGAAGATCAAGACAAGACCACTTTTACATGCCCTTGGGGAACATATGCTTATAGAGTTTTTCCATTTGGCTTATGTAATGCACTTGCCACTTTTCAGTGGGCAGTGTTAGGAATTTTTTCTGATTTTATACATGACTGTATGGAGGTATACATGGATGAATTTACAACCTATGGTAATACCTTTCAAGAATCTCTTGAAAACCTCAAGCAGGTCCTAATCCGATGTCAAGAAATGAATTTAGCCCTTAGTCGTGAAAAAGGTAAAATGTTACTAACATAAGGTATAGTTTTAGGACACCATGTTTCCTCCTAAGGATTTAAGGTAGATCCTGCTAAGACCAAAGTAATTGTTGGTCTTCTCTCTCCAAAAACTCGAAAGGAGGTAAGAATATTTCTTGGTCATGTAGGCTATTACCGTCGTTTTATTGAAAATTTCACTAAAATATTTGCACCAATGTTTAAATTACTTACAAAGGATGTAGAATTCCAGTGGATAGAATCTTGTCAAAATGCTTTTGAAATTTTAAAGATAAACTATTGGTGGCACCAATACTCAGGGGTCTTGATTGGTCCCTTCCTTTTCATATATCCACCGATGCCTCTGATATGGCCATAGAAGGAGTCATGGGCCAAAAATAGGGACAAGCACCTTATGCCATTTATTTTATTAGCAAGAATTTGACTCCTACCGAACTGAATTACACTATTACTGAAAAAGAATTTTTGCCAGTAGTTTAATCTATTAATAAATTTCTCCATTACATTATAGGTTACGGAGTTTTTGTGTATACCGATCACTCTGCCATTAGATTTTTAATGAATAAACCAATTACCAATGGTAGAGTGACTCGATGGCTTCTTCTATTGCAAGAATTTAACATCATCGTCATTGACCGACCTGGTAAAGAAAATCTAGTAGAAGATTTCCTCTCTCGCATTCAACATGATGATGGTGCTAAACCCATTGATGACACTTTTCGTGATGAACATTTGTTTCTTGTGTCTGTTCAAACCCCTTGGTTTGCAGATATTGTCAATTATTTCGCAACTTGAACATTACCAAACCATTTTTCCCCACACGAGAAGTGTCGTATTATAGTACAAAGTTCTAATTAATTGGGTTGATAATGACCTCTTCTGAACCGATCCAAATATTATTATTTGAAGATGTGTGCGGGAGGATGAAATGATAGACATCTTCCATGCATGCCATGATGGACCATGTGGAGGACGTTTTTATGATAGGCAGACAGCATACAAAGTGTTGTAATCTGGTTATTATCGGCCAAGCATTTTCAAGGATGCTTCCAAGTACGTTAAAGGATGTGATAGTTGCCAAAGAATGCGTAGACCTACATCATCTGATCAGATGCCCTTAAAACCTCAAGTCATGATTGAGCCTTTTGAAAAATGGGCTCTTGATTTTGTAGGACCAATTTCTCCCATGTCTCATAAAAAGAAGTATTCCTGGTTTGCATGGATTATGTCACCAAATGGGTAGAAGCTAAAGCTTTGTTTTGGGCTACAAAGAAATCAGTGGTAGAATTTATTTATGAAGATATATTCACCCGGTTTGGTGTACCTAGAGAAATTGTCACAAGCCAAGGTACTCAATTCACTTCCAAATTAATGAAAGAACTCACTACGAAATATGGCATACGACATTGCGAATATTCACCTTAACACCCTCAGGATAATGGTCATGTAGAATCAATCAATAAAGTATTACAAGCCATTTTAACCAAAACCATTCACTTACATCATAAGGATTGGGTAGATAGACTCCCAGAGGATCTATGGTCCTATTGGATAACATGAAAAACACTATCGGACATGATACCCCCTATGAGTTAGTGTATGGAAAAAAAGTCCTTTTACCTATTGAATTTCAAGTTAAAACCTTTTATATGGCAACACAATTAGGCATGGATTTGGATGAAGCACAAAAACAACGAGTGTTATAGATTAATGAGTTAGATGAGATTAGACAAGATGCACTCCAAATAACCATGCTAATACAAAATCAACGAAAGACATGGCATGATAAATTTATTAAGAAAAAAAAATTTAATACTGGAGATTGGGCACTACTATTTGACTCGCGGTTTAAAAATATTAAAGGAAAGTTAACTACCCGTTGCATGGACCCATGTGAAGTATTTACAACTTTTGACAATGGGTCAGTAGAAATTAAGACAATTGATGGTTCACAAGTTTCCTTTGTAGTAAATGGACATAGACTTAGACTTTATCACCAACCAACATCTAAACAGGATTTCATACAGAATGTTTTGCAACAGAAGGAAATGGAATTAGTTGAAGAGGAATTTATTCCTCCTCCTCCTGATCCTTATGAAAAGTATTTTGGGTTATCATCACTTGTATATATGTAAATATGTGTTTGTTTCTTTGAATAAATAAGAGTCATTTCTGACAAATTGCTTACAAGTGACTCTTTTTCTTTCTATAAGGTTATATATGTTTTCATGAATAAATTGAATCATCTAACCAGTGGTTTTGCAGTTTGATTACAAGTACTTTATCTCTATAAGCAGCTCTCGATGTATTATTTGGAAAAGAGAACTACGCTAAAACACTTATCAAGTATCTTAACCTTTCTTGGTGTACTTTTGAAATTTGCAGCTTATAGTGACAATAAAAAAACAATTCTCTATATATCATTCTTAACCAACTCTTCTATGATTCATATGGTTTTTGGTATTTTGATTCAGATATGTATATTTCTGATTTGCTCTTTTGAACAGTTGCTTGACAGACCTACTTTCATTATTATATTTTTCACAATATTATCTTACACCTATGGATTACTAGTTCATCCTATACTTATTATCAAAACTTGTCTCTCAAGTAATTTTGTGATAACTTGAAAGTAAATGGAATTTTTTTTCTGCAGGGAACATTACTTATCTCTTGTGAAGAAGAAGGACTATAAAGTCAAAGAATAGCTTTAAGTTATTCTCTTTTGACATGATCTATGATTAAGGACATTATGAAAAGTTACTTATACAACATTAAATTATGTGTTTAACAGGGATTAACATGCTCTAGTACCAATTGACTTCCATATACTTACTATGATTATACAAGGAAAACCCGTCGGGGTACTAAACAGGCCTGCTAGCAGCTGGTAAATGCTAAGTAATAACTTAAAAACAAGGAATCTCGATAAATGCAAGTAAACCCATCGATATACTGAACAGGCTCACTGGCAACGGGACTATGCTTGCATGGTACCAAGGTAAACCCACCGGGGTATTGAACAATCCTGCTGGCAGTGGGGCGATATCGAGTAAAAGATATCTGGTTAATGCACCACTATGCACATGGTTTATAAAACAATGATCATATACAGAAAAACTTTCAGAATTTATGAATAAACATGTCATGGCCAATTGTTTATAATGTCATTTGAGAATGGTTGTAAGTTGGGATTGGGCCCGGCCATCTAATTCGACAAATACCTAGGGTGTCATTATCTTAGAAATGGGACCGATAGCTCTAAATCTTGCACACTCCGAGGTAAACTTAAAATATTTTTTGATGACAAGATATCTTTAAAATGAGGCGTAGATGACTAGATTTTCCTATGGCGTTCTTTTGGTTTTATTATTATCATTCAAGTGGTCTTTCTAAGCACTGTTATATTTTTCATGAATATACATATCTGAATCATTTCCATTTACTAGTTAGTTTTCCTTTTTCTTATAAAATAATAACAGCATGATAGAAATCTTTATTTCATTATATGGAATAATCAATTTTTCTCTCTTGTATGGCTTGAGGACACACCATATATTTGGTTTGGGAGAGGATTAGGAAATATTAGACTATTTTTATTTTCATTATTTATGACAAATCTATTTATCTCTGACAAATGATAAGTGTTTTCAGGATAATCTAAGTAGTGGAACTTGGTTATAGCATGAACCATATTTTCACAGAAAAAACAATATGGAGGACTATATGAAGGATCAAATGAAGGTCCAAATAAAATACCAAATGAAAATCTGAATAAAACATTGTGATATTACAGTATTTATGATTAAAATTTGCTAACCAAATTTTATTTTTTTTGGCAAATAGTTTTTACCTCCTTGAGGACGCTTTGACCTTTAAATATTTTTAATCATCATTTCACTATTGGCAACCCTATCCTCTTACCCAAGACTGCATGTAAACTATCAAATGACTGATCTTCTTGTTAATCAAGGTTATTGAAAATGCGATTTATGCCTTCATGCTATACGTTCAACCTGTCCAGAGTTTTACTTTGGACATGGTTGAACTAATTACAAACCTTATGAGCTCACTCATTAGTGTATATGCTTGTTAATGGAACACGTCTCAAGGTTCTCTATGATAACGTGATCTCTTAAATATGCCAAACTTTTTGCTATTTCATCGTTTTTCATCACCATTATATCTGTAGAGTTGTTGCAACCACTTTCTTCTTACACCCTCTACAAAAAGATCTTGTATCATAACTGTTGAACAATGCCGAATTGTTTTGAACCTGAGAGATATCAAATTAATAATGTTGAAGAACTCAACAAACCCATTTAATCTTCATACAACATTTGACATGAAAGACATGCTATTTTGAAAGCACAACCAGACTAAAGTTTAAATCACCTCCTTCATCTGCCTTCTTCCTAAGTTATCTTTCTTTTTTCTCAGTGGGACCTGGCATTTCTCTGGTTTGGGGGAATGTTAATCCCATATTTGTTATCACTTTTTGTAGTTAAATTACACATTTAAATATATGTTTTGTCATATTTTTGCATATTTTCTATCACGCAACTCACTATTCATCCTCAGGTATGAATGAATTTAAGGTTTATGTAAAATTCGTTTATTATTATCATTTTACGATTTTATTGATTAAAATTGACATTGTTTGAAAAGTTTGATATATTAATTTATGTGTATATTTGTTTGCAGGTTATATAGTCTTTGGACAAGTTAACAAACAGACACGCATTCAGCTATATATGTGTAGATCATATCCAGCTCACTATCTAGCTTACCATCCAGATCGCTAACCAGACTGTGCGCTGTTGATAACAGATTCTAGGAATTAAAACGTTGCAACGGTCTACAAATTACTTGTTTTCTACGTGTCTGGGTGATGGAGAAGCTCTCGTTCTAGAAGACTCGCCATCACACTACCTTTGCTGAACACCACACCACCAGTCCATGCATTTTGATGATAGCACGATTCTCATTCTAGAACACTCACTAGCGTGCTCTCCTTTGCCTGATACTACTCCACCAGCCACGCTAAAGAAGGAGCCCGTATGCCACATCACACGATGAATAGAACCGACATGCGAAGGAGAAGGAGAACATTGTGCGTTGGTGTTTGATTAGTTAATGGTCATAATGGTTGACTAAATTTAGAGAGCAGTTGACCAATAAAGGGTCAATTTGCTCATCTCTGTAAACAATATATGTATCAGCCTCTACGTCAGAGCTCACTTAGCTAGCAGTTTAACTAGTTTATGCATGTGATTCACCGTTCTTAAGCATGTTGTAACTATGTTCCTTATTTTTAATAGAAGTTGTATGTTCTGCTGTTTATGATTGCGTTCGAGTAAGCGTTAGCCAGGTGTAACACCCCGGTTTTGACCCCGTTTGCATTAAATGTATATGATGTATATATTGTAATTAATCGTGGTGTGGAGCTAAAGGAAAAAGCCCCACCATCGATTTGGTTGTTCTATGTTTTGGCGATTTAAATCATTGCCAATGGTATATCGTGATATCCGGCACATTATAGTTTTGGCACCATGTAAATATGAACTTTAATTAAAATGAACCCCAACCAGCTATGTCAATGCAACCATAATGAAAATGGTATGATTTTCCTATGGATAGGGAGGGAAATTATTAAACTTTGGGCCAATGGGGAAAATCCAAGTGTCAGCTGTTAAACCCATTTTAGTTGTCACCCACCCTTTTGACTTACTCACCTTTCCCTTGTCTCATTCTGTCAACTACCACATTAAAAGCCTCGAATATTAGTTGGGCAGTTATTACTGGGTAGTGGGGTGTGGCAGGACTGTCAGTCCTTTCCCACATGCACACTCCACCAGCAGACTCATTCACCCTCACGTGGGCAGGGAAAGCACCACGACCCCATTCTTCATTGTTTCCTCATGCAGAGAGCTCGGAGAGCCATTTTTCTGGCATTCACGTTTTTCCTGTGGATGTGCCATTCACGTTTTTGGTTGTTGTGGGTTCTCATTTATGATTGGGATCCCTGGAAATTTTATACTTACGCGTAGGCTTGGAATTAACCTCCACGCAGATTAGTTTTCCTTCCTCACGCAGCTATGAATCTCTTATTTTGATGTGTGTATGCAGGGGTTGGTCTTTGGACTGTGTTGGAGTGGGAATGAAGGCTTGGTATGCTTGAAAAACCTGGTGTGTTTGGGAGCCACATAGACAGAGCTAGAGGGCTGGCTTTCTTCTCCACAACCCTTGAATAGAACTGGAAGGGAAGTCAGGGCCTGAGGGACTATGTAGCAGAGAAGGGACTGATTCCTTGTGTTGGGTGTGTGTGGGTGTCCTAGAAGTCAGGCTAGATCTGGTGTAGGTGTCCTTAGCTCTTCAATGAGCCCACCAGTGTAGCAGCCATCTTTTCCCAGCTCCCTGATGGCCTGATAAACCAAAATATGTTGGCTTGGCTGATTTGTGTACCTTGTCTATGTGTGAGCCTGCTTAGTTCCTTATTCCTTGGGGAATCATGCTCAGCTCAGGGGTGGCAGTGTTGCTGAGAGATTAAGGAGCACACTGGCCTATGGTTGGGTGGAACGTTGCAGCGACGTAGCTGGTTGCGGGACAAGTTATTCATAAGATAAGTATTCTTGTGTTCAATCTCTGTAATCATATTTGATGTTTAATGAATTATGATGAACATGTTGAATTCCTGAATGTATGTTTACTTCCAATGTATGATGAATAATTATGCATGTCTACATGTTCTACTTCAAAGCATTTTATTTTTTATGTATGTATATGTTCATGGGGCTAGTTTCCCAGATAGATAAGGGTATGGTAGCGTCCTCTTCGTCAGTCGGAGGTTCGGGGACGTTATAGTGTGGCATTAGAGCTCATGTTGCAGCATGGGCCTCAATGGGCCGTGAAGAATCGGTGACAGAGGCAAGTTACCCTCTGCCCAACAAGGGAAAAATGAGAAATCAAAGAAATGATAGGAAAATTTCAGAAAGTTTTCTAAGTGTGAAAATTATCGGATGGCTTAGGCTGAAGCTTATCCGATCGTCAGATGACTTAGCTGGAAGCTCATCCGATACACCGGATAACCTAGGTGAAAGTCCAACTAAGAAGGAACAGGCAGAAATAAAATTTTGAAAAAATTGTAAAAGTTTGAAATTTTCAGTGGTCTCGGTTGAGGGGAGCCGACGGTCTCGGCTAGGTTGAGCTGAGACACAACCTACAAGGAAACCGAAGAGAAAATCCTAAAAAAATTTGAAATTTTTTTGAATTATCGAAATAGTCGTAAGGCATTAGTTGAAGTCAGCCGATATGTCGGCTTAGTCAGCCGGAAGGACTTCCGATGACGCCGGAGGAGAAAACGTGAAAGGAGCCGAAGCTCTCGGCTGGGAGGAGCCGAAGGTCTCGGCCAGGCGGAGCTGAGGTGTCAAAAAGGCTTACCTAAAGGAATCCAAAGTGTTGGAAAATGATAGATGATTGAGCAACTGATGCGGCGACAGAAGAAAGAAGAAGATAAAGAAAATAAATTTTCCGACAATTTTATAAGTACAGGAGACGTCGAAAAAAAATAGAGGATCGGTCAGCCGATGTGTATCGGAAGCTAGAGGAAGATCGATCTGAAACGTTGGAAAAAAATAGAGGATCGGTCAGCCGATGTGTATCGGAAGCTACAGGAAGATCGGTCCGAAACGTAAGAAAAAATAGAGGATTGGTCAGCCGATGTGCGTCGGAAGGAAGAGGAAAAATGATCTGATGTGCATCGGAAGACAGATGAAGATCGGTCCACCGAGGTATCGGAAGTGTTGTCAACTAGTGATCTGATATATCGGATGGTTAGTTGGGAAGAGATCCGATATGAAAAAAAAAAATTGGGTTTTCAGTGGGATTTTTTTTCAGCGAATTTCAGCAGTTTTTCAGTGGATTTACAGGGTCGAAAAGGAGAAAAATGGCAGCGATCTTATGCACCAGATTGCACAAAAATCAAATATTTATAGAAAAAAACACCCCCCCTGCAGTGGCAGAATCCATAAGGGAGCAAGCCCCCCTTGACCCCCGTCGTCCCCCTGAGACAGTCATTCTTTGAGGAAGAAAATTCTGGGTTTTGGGAAAAAAATTGTAATTGTATGATTTTTTCAAGAGAAGGTACGTAATTCTGATTTGTGTAAATTTTATGCAGCTAACAGTTGTGTTACTAACACATTTGTAGAATCATAGTCACCTTCAAGGGCAGTATTCCAGATGGTGCGGTTTGGTAAAGTAAGTTGTGGTTCAGCGATGAGAACCCATGACGGATATGATGCTCAGGATTCCTACGAGCGTGCGAGAGATGCCATGGGAGAAAATGTCCGAGTTGAAAATGATGAAATAGAGTCTAATGGAACGATATTCCAAGAGACACCGCCAGATATTACCGCCACCATGAGAAGCTTGATTAAAGCCCAGGAAGAGCAGCATCAGTTGAATGCTGCTATGTTGCAGAGTTTGAGAGACTTGCAAAGGAAGATAGACTCTGAACAGGGTACAGTAAAACCAGAAGGCAGTAAGAGTAGTACCAGGAGAAGAAGAAGGACTTCTAGTAGATCATCTAACTCATAAGAATCCAGTGGGGATTCAAGCTCTTCTTCTTGTAAGGGAAAGAGAAAGGAGCACCATAGGGATCGCTCTTGGCATGAATTTAAGAAGGCTAAACCTCCTACATTTGACAATGAGGTAAAGACTGGACAAGAGGTTGAATCTTGGCTTCTTGGGATAAAGAAGTACTTCCAAGTTTAGGATTATTTGGGAAACATAAAGGCAAGGGTTGCCATATTCAATCTAAATGGAAGGGCATCCATTTGGTGGGAACACTTCAAGCAAGTAAAGAGGATCAGTGAAAGGAGACTTAAGTGGAAACAGTTCAAGAAGTATTTCAAGAAGAAATACCTCTCTAACAGGTATTATGATGACAAGATTAAGGAGTTCCATGAGCTGAGATTGGGACAGCAGACCGTGGAAGAGTATGCAAATAAGTTCTTGGAACTGTTGAGGTATGTCAGGTACATCAAATATGAAAAAGTTAAGGTCCAGCATTTTCTGAGTGGATTGCCTCAGTCTTACAAAGACAGAATTGAATTTTATGAACCTAGAACTCTTGAAGAAGAAATAAGGACGGTTAAGTATTGCTATGAGCAAAGAAAAGGAAAACCTAATTACCATAAGGCATGGAAGGACAAGAGAATGAGAAGTTTGACCAAAGAAAGAAAGGTTTCAAACCTTCTAACTACAGGAATCAGCAGAAGCAGCCATCCCAAGCTACGAGAAAGACAGTTGGAGTGATAGGAGAAAAGCCTAAAGATCCACAACAGAATAGAGGACCACTCCAATGTTGGAAATGTGGACGACCCCACCTGCGCAAAAGTTGTCCACTTGAGAATGAGAGTGCAAGGCCAGCTTACAACATTCAAGAAGCAAAAACAGTGGGTCAAGTAGCAAGGGTTGTCCCTAGGATTTATGCAGCACTAGAGGACCGCCAGGCAAATCACTAGTCAACTGTGGCTGAAGTTGTAGGTAAGATTGATGAGCAATCTATTTCTATTTTGATTGACCTTGGTTCTACTCACAGTTACATTACTCCTAGAGTAGTGGAGATTTATGCTTTTAAGAAATTAAAGCATAGAAAATTTTGGTTAGTTCAGCTAGGCACTGGAACTAAGAGAAAGGTTAGTGAAGTGGTAAAGAAATGTCCATTGGTCATGAATGGATTGGTCACTTGTGTAGATCTGAATTTTCTACCACTTAGTTCCTATGATGTTCTCATTGGAATGGATTGGTTAGAAGCTTACAGGGTAAATCTTGATTGTTACAATAAGACTTTCGAATGCATGGATGAAGAAGGGAACCCAATAGTGGTAAAAGGTATTCCAAAGGTGATTTTAGTAAGGCAAGTTTCAACAATGCAGTTGAAGAAATTCTATAGGAAAGGTTGCCAGTTGTATGTAGCCCATATTTTGGAGGCATCAGAGGATGAAACTCCTAGGTTGGAGGACTATCAGGTGTTACAGGAATTCAAGGATGTGTTTCCTGATGCGATTCCAGGGATTCCTCCAAAGAGGGACATTGATTTCACAATTGCACTTGTGCCAGGAGCAGCATCAGTTTCCAAGAAACCCTATAGAATGAGTACGCCAGAGATGCTAGAACTGAAGATGCAACTGCAAGAGTTGTTGGAAAAGAAGTATATCAAGTCGAGTGTGTCTCCTTAGGGAGCACCAGTTCTGTTTGTAAAGAAGAAAGATGGTACGCTCAGGTTGTGTATTGATTATAGACAATTGAACAAAGTCACTGTGAAGAACAAATATCCTTTGCCTAGGATCGATGACCTCTTTGATCAAATGAGAGGAGGAAATGTGTTTTCCAAGATTGACTTGAGGTCTGGTTACCATCAGGTGAGAATCAAGGATGAATACGTTCATAAGACAGCCTTTAGAACAAGGTATGGACATTATGAGTTTGTAGTGGTACCATTTGGTCTCACAAATGCACCCGCTACATTTATGTGCCTTATGAACAATGTCTTCAGCAGGTATTTGGACAAGTTTGTTCTTGTTTTCCTTGATTACATTCTTATTTATTCTAAGAATGAGGAAGAGCATGAAGAGCATTTGATATTGACATTGCAATTGCTCAAGGAGCATCAGTTGTATGCAAATCTGAGCAAGTGTGACTTCTATAGAGATAGAATTTAGTATTTGGGTCACATTATCTCAGAAGAGGGTATATCTATGGACCCTGAAAAGATTGAAGCCATTATGAATTTGCCTACTCCAAGAAATGTGACTGATGTAAGATCTTTTATGGGAATTGCAAGATACTACAGGATATTCATTAAAAGATTCTCCAAAGTTGCACATGCCATCACTTCTTTGCAAAAGAAGGGAATAAAGTTTGAATGGACATCGAGGTGTGAAGAAATCTTCCAGCATTTGAAAAATATTCTCACCAGTGCACCAGTATTGAAAGTTGCAGACCCAGGGAAAGATTTTTTGGTGTGTATCGATGCATGCGGACAAGGGCTTGGATGAGTCCTTATGCAAGACAACCACGTGATATGTTACGAGTCAAGAAAGTTGAAGGAGCATGAGAAGAATTATGCCACTCATGATCTAGAGCTTGTAGCCATAGTACATGCCCTAAAGATGTGGAGGCATTACTTGATGGGTAGAATATTTGAACTAAGGACAGACCATTGTGGTCTAAAGTATCTATTTGATCAGCCTACTCTGAATGCTAGGAAAGCTAGATGGTTGGAGCTTTTATGTGAGTTTGATTTTGAAATCACGCACATAAAGGGAAAAGAGAATAAGGTAGCTGATGCACTTAGCAGGAAGGTGAAGGAAATGCATGTGGCATCTCTTAGTATTTGCCAATCAGATTTGAGGCAGCATATTGTTAATCGTACTGCTGGAGATGAGCTGGTAAAAGACAAATTGCAGTAGCAAAGTCTTGAGAATAGGTATGAGGGATATAAATTGGAAGAAGATGGACTTCTTACTTATAAAGGCAGAATTTATATTCCAAATGTAGCAGAGTTGAGGAGAGTTGTTATGGATGAAATCCATCAAGCTCCATATTCTGGTCACTCAGGATACCAGAAGACAATCGCTACCGCCAGAAAACAGTACTTTTGGCCAGGAATGAAAAAGGACATGGCTTAATACATTTCAAGGTGCATTAAATGTCAGCAGGGAAAGGTTGAGCATCAACACCCAACATGTTTGTTGCAGCCTTTTCCAGTTCCAGAATGGAAATGGGAAGTTATTTCCATGGATTTTATTACAGGATTTCCGATGACTTGGAGACAACATGATTCCATCATGGTTGTGGTGGACAAGTTGACAAAGGAAGCACATTTTATACCGGTTAAGTCTACGCATAAGACTAATGACATTGCAAAGATATTCATGAAGGATATTTTCAAATTGTATGGATTGCCTAAGGCAATAGTCTCCGACAGAGATGTCAAGTTCACTTCCAATTTTTGGAAGAGGTTGTTTGTAGATTTGGGTACAAAGTTGAACTTTAGCACTGCATACCATCCTCAGACAGATGGGCAGATAGAGAGAGTTAATTAGGTACTTGAAGATATGCTTTGCATGTACGTGATGGACAAAACAACCAAGTGGGAAGATTACTTACACTTGGTAGATCTTGCTTATAACAATGGACAGCATGCATCCTTGGGGATGAGTCTGTATGAAGATTTGTATGGAAGAAGGTGTAGGACACCAGTGACTTGGGACAATCCAGTGAATAGGGTTGTGCTTGGTCCAGAATTGCTCAAGGAGATGGAGCAGGGGGTTGTAAAGAGCAAGCAGAATCTGAAAGCAGCACAAGATAGAAAGAAAAGCTATGCAAATAAGCATAGGGTGAACAGAGAGTTCATTGTTGGGGATCATGTTTACCTCAGAGTGAGGGAAAAGAAGAGTTCCTTGAAGCTTGGAAGTTGTGTCAAGCTGTCACTAAGATATTGCGGGCCGTTTGAAGTGCTTGAAATAATAGGGCCAGTTGCATATAGAATTGCATTGCCTACTAGCAATAGAGCTCATAATGTTTTTCATGTTTCTTTTCTTAAGAAATATGTACATGATCCTAAATATGTGATAAATTGGGATGTGATTTAGGTGGAACCCAAGGGAGAGTTCCAAATCGAGCCAATGCGCAATTTCAATAGGAAGGTCACAATGCTCCGGAACTGAGCCATAGGGCAGGTAAAGGTGCAATGGAAGCATTACGGGCCTGAAGAGGCTACATGGGAGCTGGAGGATGCCATGCGATTGGCACATCCATTTTTGTTAAATTCTACGGAACACTGAGGCGATACCAATGTAGCATTTTGTTCAATTTTGTAAAGCACTGAGGATAGTGCTATTGAAGGGAGAGGGGAATGTGACACCCCGGTTTTGACCTTGTTTGCATTAAATATATATGATGTATATATTGTAATTAATCGTGGTGTGGAGCTAAAGGCAAAATCCCCACCATTGATTTGGTTGTTCTATGTTTCGGCAATTGAAATCGTTGCTGATGGTATATCGTAATATCCGGCACATTATAGTTTTGGCGTCATGTAAATATGCACTTTAATTAAAATGAACCCCAACCAGCTATGTCAATGCAACCATAATCAAAAGAGTATGATTTTCCTAAGGATAGGGAGGGAGATTATTAAACTTTGGGCCTATGGGGAAAATCCAAGTGTCAGCTGTTAAACCCATTTTAGTTGTCACCCACCCTTTTGGCTTACTCACCTTTCCTTTGTCTCACTCAGTCAACTACCACATTAAAAGCCTCTGATGTTAGTTGGGCAATTATTGTTGGGCAGTGGGGTGTGGCAAGATTGTCAGTCCTTTCCCACATGCACACTCCACCAGCAAACTCATTCACCCTCACGTGGGCAGGGAAAGCACCACGACCCCAATTTTCATTGTTTCCTCACGCAAAGAGTTGGGAGAGCCGTTTTTTTGGCATTTACGATTTTCCTGTGGATGTGTCATTCACGTTTTTGGTTTTTGTGGGTTCTCATTTACGATTGGGGTTCCTGAACATTTTATACTTACGCGCAGGCTTGGAATTCACCTCCATGCGAATTATTTTCCTTCCTCACATAGCTGAGAAATCATTGTTGGTTTCCCCACGATTTTGGTTTGTTGTGGGTTCATTTACATTTTGGGGTTGTTGTGGGTTATTATTTAGTCATTTTGGCCATGATAGGGCCAAGAACGACTCAGGAATTGGATTTCCCAATCAAAGCTGTGTATTACCTAAATTGTCACCTCGGTTTGTTCTGTGGTGTTTGATTCTCTTCCCCAGAAGTGTGAATCTCTTGTTTTACTGTGTGTATGCAGTGGTTGGTATTTGGACTATGTTGGAGTGGGAATGAAGGCTTGGTATGCTTGATAAACCTGGCGTGTTTGGGAGCCACATAGACAGAGCTAGAGGGATGGATTTCTTCTCCACAACCCCTGAATAGCACTAGAAGGGAAGTCAGAGCTTGAGGGACTGTGTAGCAGAGAAGGGACTGATTCCTTGTGTTGGGTGTGTGTGGGTGTCCTAGAAGTCATGCTAGCTCTGGTGTAGGTGTCCTTAGCTCTTCAGTGATCCCACCAACTTAGCAGTTAGCTTTTCCCAGCTCCCTGATGGCCTGATAAACCAAAATGTGTTGGCTTGGCTGATTTGTGTACCTTGGCTATGTGTGAGCTTGCTTAGTTCCTTATTCCTTGGGGAATCATGCCCAGCTCGAGGGTGGCATTGTTGTTGAGAGATTAAGGAGCACACTGGCCTATGGTTGGGTGGAATGTTGCAGCGACGTAGTTGGTTGCGGGACAAGTTATTCATAAGATAAGTATTCTTGTGTTCAATCTCTGTAATCATATTTGATGTTTAATGAATTATGATGAACATGTTGAATGCATGAATTTATGTTTACTTCTGTTGTATGCTGAATAATTATGCATCTCTGCATGTTCTACTTCAAAGCATTTCAGTTTTTATGTATGTACATGTTCATGGGGCTAGTTTCCCAGATAGATAAGGGTATGGTAGCATCCTCTTCACCGGTCGGAGGGTCAGGGATGTTACACCAGGAATCACCCCTGATTGTTGAGAGGGCCCCTCATCAACCAGAGGTTTCTTTTCTTGTGTAGTTTCGTTACATTTTCTTTTGTAGTTAGTTTAATTTCTAGTGTGTTTCTGTTGTTAAATTACTCTAAACATTTACTTCATTGCTTCCTATATTGCATTAGTATAGATTTTATTTCCGAAGTCAAATAGCTAGTTACGCGCATAGATTGCTTTCAATTTTCTTTCAGTCATTTCATTTCCAGCTTTACTGTTCAGTTTTATTTGCAAGTAGATAGAATAGATTGCTTTTATCAAGTTAAAATAGATTCAATTATGCTCATTTCCTTTCTGTTATAAATTCATTCAAGTTAAATTTCAGTTTGTTTCTTAATACACAATTATTTCTTTTTATGAATTAGTTTGAGATTGTTTTGCTGTCAAACTTGATTATTAAGTAGGTTTATCTACTGCCTCTATGCATTGTATTTACATGTGCACAAATTCAGTTGAAGATTAGATCATTTAGGTTATTTTTTGTTATTTTAATTGTGCAGACTGTCATTCAGACAGCCTGTTTAAGCTGTTATTCATACACCCCTTTCAGACCTGCAGTTTAGTCTATCATCCAGTCTGTAGTTTCGTTTTTAGTGTTTTTAATGTGTTCTGAACCTGTTGTAAGCTCTGTTTCTTTAGTATTTCAAGCATGCTTTGATTGTAATAGTTAGACGACGGTCCTATTTAACATTAAGGCTAAAAGTTAGATTGTTTTATATTATTTATTGAAGTTTTATCCTTATCCCTACCTCTTTTCACCTTGAACATGTTTTGAGCTATGTTGTGTTTTGTTTCTTGATTTTGTTTCTTATTCCTTTTACTATTGTATTGTTTTGTGATCATCCCTTTGGATTGATTCATCCGTTTTCATGTAAAACATAGTATTAGATGTATTATCCTTAGGAAAATATACTAGTACTTTGTAGAATGTTCCTTTTTCACTGTGTGATTACCGAAAGAGACTTGTAGGATGGAATTCAAAGTTATTCCTATTAATTTTTCTACTTGCTTCTCTTATTAAGTTTTCTTTATTAAGTTTTCTACTTGTTTCTTTTTATTGAGTTTTCTTTATTAAGTTTTCTACTTGTTTCCTTTATTAAGTTTTCTACTTAGTTATAAATTAGGTCTTCCTTGCATCCTAGTCTTTCACTTGAAAAGTTAGTTGTTGATAGTATCCTTTTCAGTCTAAAGTTATTTTCTTATAAAATAAATTATCGGTCATTTGGTTTAGTACTCTGCTCTGGTTCAATTACCTTAATAGTTGAATTCTAAGGAGTTTGACTCGGTTTTTCATTTTGAAAGATCTTTCGATCTTTTGTTTTTTAAAATATTTCCACGACACACTAGTAGACAATGAGGAATTAACTACTACGTGACTAAAATTTCTAGTCACCACAGGTTTTTCAAGTGATTTACTACTAAATATGAACAATTTTGATTGACCCGACTATAAACGACTAATTTAGTCACGAGTTAACAAATATTACTAGATAATAAGTGGCAGAGTTAAAAATGACTAACATAAATGACTAATTTAGTCACGACATAAAAAATGACTATCTAGAAGAATATGAATTAGTCATTTATGTTAGTCATTTTTAATTGTGTCATGGAAAATTGCAATTGTGACAATGAAGTGTAAAATTTGTAAATTGTCTACCTTCTATTAGTAATATTGGTTCCATGTACCTCGATCTTCAGATATCCAACAAAGAAATTGTGCAAATTTGTTCTTGACCATCTTTATCCCTGCTGCACCATTGAACCAAATCGTTAAGCACATGCCAAAGGAAAATTAGGTTCCTACAATTACGAATTAGGTATAGCTAGAACCAGTACCATATCGATACCTGGAAGCATCATAGCTAGTTGTTGATCCTTCAATGTAAGAGTCTCAAGTCCCATACTGAGGTGCTTTTCTAACATCACTATAACTATCATGATCTGTGATCGTCGAACTAGCTGCACCAGTCGACGTAGCTTCACCAGGCTCAGTTCCTTTAAACGTTGTAACATTTCATCCAATAATAATTGAACTAGTGGAAGCACCAAGAACAATATTTTAACAAATCAAAGACTCAATTATAATTAAACTGGGGTGTTGACCCAGAAATAGTCTCATATCCATATGTAGTAAAGGTAGAGGCCCGACCCTATATCGGAGTTTTATGGAAATATTTTGATTCCTCGACCTCTTACAAGCATGACATTGCAAAATATGATATGTGTCATGCAGTGATGACCCCTCCTTATCACTATCAAGTTAAACCTCATTTATGCATTACTGGCGAGGTAAATTTTGCATCTAACGTCACCACCCACGTGAGTCATTATGTGCACAACTCTTCTCGGCCAACGACCTTGATCCAAGTTTATTATATATATTACTATTACAAAAAATACCATTAAAAAAAATATTATATAATAATAAAACAAATTTTAAATTTATTTCAAACACAAATTATTATATTTATATAAAACACAAATTAATTAAATTTTATATTAATCCTAATAATTATTATTAAAAGAAATTATAAAACATTTTTATTTGAGAGTTGGGGTGGACTAAGGCCTATGCTTTTTCATCTACCGATGAGGATGAGACAAGTGTATTGTCGAGATTGATTCTATGGAAGTGGTTCCAAATTTGAAATAAACAATTAGAAAAATTATATATATATAAAATAAGTGGTAGTTAGGTTGTGATTGGATAACTCTAGCATTACACAAATAATAGGAAGAATATGAAGATAACATGTAATTAGCATAAATAACTAAAAAAATACAAAGAATTAGAAAAAATTCTAACCTATCTTCCATTTTATAACTATCTCTTAACCTTAACCATGTCCCATGCCCTATCCCCATCCGACCACAAACTATGTACTAGCCTTATCAATTTAGAAGTCTACACACATACAAGACAATAAAGTCTAACACAGGCTTCAAATTTGAAGCCTTCAGAGCCCTTCAAAGGCCATTTTAAACATCATAGAAGGACACAAGGAATTTTACCTGCAAAAAAAATTTATTTTCATTTCCATCACTTCAATAATGAAATTGAGTAAGCCTCGGTAAATTTACAAGAGAAGGTCAGCTACAAAATTTGCCTATCAAGGGATTTAGTGGACTATGGGAGATTCAGGACCCGGAGTCTTCCCAAGTGCCCTTGAATAGTCAAATCATGGATGAGGATCTCAGTCCCAATCGACACGGACCACGGTGGGCCACTAGGATGCCTAGTGCCAAGTTCAAGTCTGTGAGTCAGGATTGTGACTCACAATTCAATGTTCACTTTCAAAGCATTTAATGGAATTAGCATGTATTACTGACTCACCAACTTCATTAAATCTTGGTATGAGATGATGCCACCTGCGAACTTGATTTTCTATTTGTCATCTTATTGTTCACTGAGTCACATGACCTCACAACTTACAAGTCACTTGAGTATTTGAGTATATGATGTGAAATTAAATACTCATATGAGTCATACCTATGGATGGTGAATTGATTTGATGACCCTCCACTGTTAAGGATCTGTAAGGAAAAACTAATGGTGTTGCATTTTGGGTTACAAATTTCAAGTTGCAATTTACAATGCATTGAGTAATCTCTGCTATATTTGAACCTAACCTGCTCCAATGGGTATGTAAGTTTCGATACCATGGTTTCACCCAATGCTAGACATTTCTATTATGACCACCACAAGATTGGGATGAAGGATCTTTGGTAGCAGGCTAGTAGCACGCCGCCCTTTGTTTGTGCTCATGAATCATATCATATACTAGTTAGTCCAAGATTCTAGGATTTATTCCAATTTCCATTCATTTACTGGGGTCAGAATAATTTGAATCAACACTCCCAGTCTCCCACGGTCAACCTACGCCGCTTAGTCTACCTGTCTCAACGGAGGAAGGGGGTTAGGAAGTAGAGACAAAGGAAACTAGAATGGAGGGCCATCTAGAGAGAATGGTTGTACAATATGCATATAGTCATCTATGAAAGAAACAAAAGAATTTGTCATATACCTAACTGAGTATTATCATTACTTAATTTTTCGAGATGCTTACATGGTAACTCTTGCGCCTGATTTGTTTATGATGGTTTCTTATGTCTACAATGGCTACGATTTAGAGAGGCTCGTTCGCATTATTATAGCACCCGTGGGTTTCTCCTACAAATATTTCTATTACGTCTCCCCTCCTCACTCACCTCACCTTTTGACTTGAGTCCTCTTCTTCTTCTTTTTCTTCCTCCTATGTGATCTCCGATCTATGCCCTGAGTGCCGCCATAATGAAGAATGATCTCTGAAAGTCTCTGGAAACCTCGGGAAAACAATACCTAGTTTTCCCTCACCTGTACAGATATATATATGTTATGTAGAAGCAATTATAAAATGATTTTTTTTGTAATAATGTGAAATACAAAAACATGCATTCGCCTACCTCACGAAAGGTAAACCAACTCAGGAGCACCGGGATATTGTGGAATTGAGATGGCGTTTCTTCCAATCGTCTTTATGTAGAAGGAAACAGTTGAACACTCTAATTCATCGTTGTTTTATGCGATGGGAAACTCGAAGGTTCCACCTTTTTCATAGGTAGGAGAAAGAGAAGAAAAGGTAGAACGTTGGGTAGGATGGATTGAGCTTCCCCGAACTTAAAGAGATTGGTGAAGTCTGTGAAAAAAAACATTATTTTGGGTTTACAAGTATAGGACAGTTGGAGGTCGGAACTCAGACTGTCAACTCTCCAATTCTATGCTTCAGTGTCTCCCAAATTTTTATTTCCTCCAGAAGATTATACAGAGCTAAGATGTTGACTTGGTTGTCATGGATTTACAGGTATGTATAGCATTTTACACTTGTGTAACATATTATATGTGGATAAAATTTAAATGTATTTCTTGTTGGAGTTCTTTCTTGTTCTATAAATATAAGGGTTTAAAATGTAATGCCCCATATTTTTACTCCGGCATATTTATTACTCAGACTTATTACAGTGTATTTACTTATTATCTGTAGACTCAGCTATACTTCCTAAACTATATTTTGGCATGTTATATGTGATTATTTACTAATGTTATGATGTTATCAGGATTATGCTCTAATTATGATATTATGATGTTATCATGCTTATATTATGCTTTGATCATGATGTTACGACAATTAACATGCCTATGTAGATGCTTTGATTATGATGTATGATGATTATCATTTATATGAAATTATTGTGCCTATGCGATTATCATGCAGTAGTCGTCATCAGATTCCTTTATTTCATAACAAAATATATAGTTGATAGTCATCCTCGATATGATGTGAGATGTATGATGTGGTACATGGGCACCCGTCCATGATGTGATTTAGTCTGTGATTTTATGTGATGAAAGGAGATAATGTTGATGATATGGACCAGCTATTGATTGAATATTGTTATGAATGCATGTTTGCATAGTACTAACCTGCAGGGTACAGGGGCTATGTGATATCCAAGTGTGTGATGCCAAGTATGACTCAATACATATCTTGAAGAAGAGCCTTAATTGCCAAGAGATGATACGATGACACGTACCAATAAAATTGATAGCAACGCGATATGGTTTGATGAGTATCTACCCAGTATGTTGAGAGGGATGGAGGCATTTCCCACCCTATGTCACTTTGATACCCAAGGTCATGGGAGGGAAGTGCTGAGACACGCTCCCCAAGTTGTTGTGATGACAATGGTCGGATGCCTGCTAGGAGAGGCTAGGTCCGCTAGATAGCCGACGCTACCACTCTCAGGTTCTATGTGGGAAGGTCAGTACAGCTAGCGTCCACTTTGTACTAGCAGAGGAAGGATAGGGAGGATGCGGACGTAGGTTAGGATGGGTGGACATATTAGTTATTATTGTTGAAGGTTGGACATTATGATACTAAATTAGTGATGGTAGGTACCAATCTTAACTGACTAATTAATAAGAACATAATTGTTAAATAACTCCAAGTGTCACAAGAAATCATATTATATCTGTATATGGGTCATGTTGCGTGAAATATTATTTGTATCAGTTAGAATTTAGGGGTTTTTGCTATAGTACATGTGTAGCCTGTGCATGTACTGGCCATGCATGCACACCTCACACATGCACGCTAGTATGAAATATTTAAATAGTTGGATAGGTTAACTAAGTAATTATGAATTGTTTTAAATCTATAAATGTGCCTTATTTATTAAGAAATAAATGTGCGGGGAAACTTAACACTAAACTTAAACGGGACAATGTTATCATTTCAATCAAGCAATAATAATACTGCAATTTACTAATTATTGATTAATAATTATTATTATTATTGTATTTTCATTAATTATTATTAGTTATTAGTGTTTATTATTAAGTACTTTTATTAAGTTAAACATATACTAATTATTTTACCATTTTACCATTTGCGTAAAACATTTAAATAAACAATATTGGGTAATGTATGACAGTTGGGTATGTTATAAATTTACACGAACAATTAAATAGGATAAGCACCTATTAAATTCCCACCATCTCATCCGAGGTGGAAAAATTGTACAATTCAAGAAATAAATTAAATGCATATAACAAATGTCTTGAAACCGGAACTAGTTGACTGCCCGAGAAAAAGAATTAAATAATAAATATTAATTTAAAAATGAAAGAGGCAGTGGAGGAAGGAAGGCAGTGGAAGAAAGGATGAGAAGGAGGTATAAGGAGGGGGATCAAATGGTTGAAAGGGGGGAGGATTTTCGGGATTTTCGGGAGAGTAGTCGGAATTTTTTTTTTACAGAATAACAGAGAGTAAGAAGGGATGGAACAGGGAGGGAAGAAAGCTGGAGGAGGGGGTTAACTCCAGGGGGGCAGATTTACACTCAGAGAAGAGGAAAGTTGCTATCTGATTTATTGGTACGTGGGCTCGGGGGCTAGGAAACCCGTCGGTTTCCTAGGGCCAGCAGGATCAACACTGGTCGGTAGGGTGGATCATCCGGTTTTGCATCCAGGCTCGGACGAGGCTCAGACAAGGGAAGGGGAAGACTACATGAGCAGGATTCAAGAGCAGAATTAAGTCCAGGTATTTTTCGGTGAACTATCTCTTTGTTTTACAAATAAATGAAATATGAATAAAAATCCATGTAATTTTGCTGTTACATCCTACGACTTAAAAATCAAAAGAGTAAATGTCATTTTACTATTTAAAATCAAGACTTAGTGCTCTACCCGGCAAGCAGAGCACTACATAAAATTTCTCCATCGAAAATGTTGTTTAAAATTTGTAATGTTATGCGATTGCATTTCTGCTAGACTAAGTCTCAAATACTCAATAGATGTAACCTTAAAAAACCAAGTATTTAAATGAAATAAGAACCAAAATAATGTAAACTTTTCATAGTCTAGGACCACAACTTCGTTTGGGAAGAGGAGAAAGAAGAAAGAGCCTTGTATTTGAGTTCCAAATCTGTCAATGTTATTTATCTCTTGTGAATTGTAAACATTAGGTTGAAAGAAAGAACAATATTTGAATATAAGTGTTTGAATTGTTCCAATTTCCTTAATGAAATCCAATGTTTGAAAGGATAAAATATTTAACAACCGACACTGTAAATGTTGTAGAATCTGACCCCTTCATTTTCCTATCAACCTTCTAATAATGGAAACAAGAAGTACAAATTGTCTACCAATATATCTAAACAAGGGAATCCCTCAATGAACGTTCATGAATGAGGGACTGGGAGTGCAATGATCTAGCGAAGAACATCATTTCAAAATCCTCGTTGTTGGAAACCTCCCAAACATGTGTTTCTGATTCGTCTTCCTTGTTGACTTTGGTAGAAACTAGACACCCAACTTGTAGTGATATTTGTTGAATAATTTAAAGTTCTTCCTTATAGTGGACTAATAAATTCTTAACCTTTTCGATAGCGCTGATAAACTCGATATAGATTGGAGGGACTATCCATAATCTACCTAAAATTGGGGATTTTTTTTTATCACTTCGAATTGGGGTATAAACTCGATATACATTGGAGGGACTATCCATAATCCAGCTAAATTTGGGGCCTTTGTTTGATCACTTTGAATTTGAGCATGTGGGAAGGACATGATTTAATTCTAAAAATAACTGCTGAATTTAGGGTTAATAAAAAAAAATCTCCGTGAAAGAATTAGGTATTACATTTTGGTGTTTTTCTTTTAGGTAGGCCCAATCACACTTGACCAATAGAGCCACCATCAAGCTGAATCAATCCTCAATTCAAAGGTCCTTCCAAATTCCAATGCCCTATTTTATCAATGACCTAACAACCGAGTATTTCATGGGCCAAACAAAATTGTCCTTTATCTAAGTTCAATAACATATATGCTCTAGGGACCGGGAGAGTACATGGTTTACCTCACTAATTCCATATAAATGTTGAATCACTCGGGATTTCTTCTTATTGTCATTTTTTTTCTATACATTGTTTTTAATAAATAATAAAATTTTGTTTTACACTTATAATTTCAAATGAAAAAAATAATTTAGTTTTACATGTAAACATTGAAAGTTCAATTTCTCACAACCCTTCAGAGTGAAATGGGACCCTACCCTTCAAATTTGATCTCCAACTCTAACACATACACCACAAGAGACAAACCACAACCAAATACGGACACACAGACAAGAGACAGACAAGCGGCCAAATACAGATCTTAAATGGTCAAAATTATGACTTCTTATAAACAAATACAACCAGCCAGTTCATATGGTTCAGAGGCAACGAAATTTGAGAGCACAAAATGTCGATTTGCAGATGGAAACAGAAGCAGATCGCAGGGAAGCCCTGGCCGATGGGTTTGTGTGTTTGATTTTAGCTAAGCTTCTAGTTCGGGATATTGCAAGAATGAGGATTTTCTGCAAAAGATGGAATTTTCTGTTATTTGTGGGCGATGCCTTAGTAAAGAATCTATCCATATTTTTCAGTCAATTCCATCTCTGGATTTTTGTATTCAACTTGTTCATGGATCCTGAGATGTGGAAATGTTGGTCATAGAATTGGGAGATAGTGGTTCAATATTTATAAATCCCATTTGCCCATCACAAAATCCTTGTGGATGCATGCCAGAGCATCTGATGCTCTCATAGATAGGGAGATAGGTTAGATATTTCCACAGAAAATCCTGCTACCAGAACCTGGAGACGACTCCCTAGCCCTGCCCATGTTGACCCATAATGGGATTTCATTCCAATGACCTTCGATTCTACCTCGAGGCGTTGCATTATCCTGCTGGGTGAAAATAATGCCGATGAGTTTCGACAACGATGTGGGAATTCAATGGTGCCGAAAATTTACGATTCAGAGTCCAATGTTTGGACTAGGGTTTCCATGAATGTTCCCCGCTTCATTCAACCTCATGGAAAAGGTCTCTGTTCCAAAGGAAACATTTACTAGGTAATCGAATAGAATGCCATCTATTTCATGGTAGCATTCACTATTACAGAGAGAAGTTGGACAGAAATTACACTGCCAAAGGATTGCACAAAAGTCTTCTATGACCCAACATCTCTTTATTGAAGTGGATGCCATGGGCGAGTGGTGTTAATACACAAGGGAGACAAACCTAGCTGTATGCACATGTGGAGGTTAAATGAAGGCCAAGATGTTGCAGAATGGTGTGAATTCCATGATATAGGCAGCCCATAATGCAATACATTTTATTAGGTGGTAGCAAACAACAGGTGGGAAATGATGGTTGATGGGGAGGAGAAAATATATTTGTGCAACCCAGAGATAAAATTGACCAAGAAAGTTTTGTTACATGGGCGTCTTGGCAGATAGGAAGGATCCTCTCTATAGTTTCTCTCAGCTTCGAATCCAACAATGTTTTGTGGCATTAGGTGCTGAGAAGTTTTTAATCAAATAATTGATCTCTCATCAAGCAAAGGTACCTGCATTTCACACTAGTTCACTCATAGGACCGTGGTTTCTCATCAAGCCTTCGATGTTATGAAATTGATCTTTGATGTATGAAAAGCTTTTAAATGTGTTCAATAAATGGTAATAATCTTAAGGTGCTTCTTTTTCAAGAAGAAACCTGTGTTGTATTATGCTTCTTTTTCCAGGGAATGTCGCAATTTTGTTATTTCAAGTCATGTTGATTTTATTATACTTTCGATAGCAAAGGCCAGGACGAAAACCTCCTCTTCTCCTTCATTCTTTGGTGTTCCTCCTCCACTTTCTGGTGTCCCTCCTCCAGTGAAAGCCACACTTTCACGATCCCGTTGGAAAAATGGCCCAACCCTAAATCCAAATCCAACTTTCTACAACCCTCTTTTCGCTATCTGGAAAATTGCAGCTTTCCTCTGGTCACTGCCTCCTTTTGATTTAGAGATGGCCTTATCGGCTGCCTCCTTCTCTGCTAAAGAACTCCTAAGAAATTTAATACTGTCCTTATTCTCTTCTGTTAAACTTATAACACTATTCTCTAACTCTTTTTTTCTCTCCTATTATTTTTCTCGTAATCCCTAAACATAGCCTCTACTGACTCAGCAAGCTCCGACACAGCCGTTGCCCTCGCTAAGGAGGCCTGCAGATACCCATCCATTTCCAGATATTCATGGATATTATTTGAAAACTCATTTTGGTCTTCGCAAGATGATTTGGGGTCATCTGAAATAGATTATGTTGTTTGTGAATTCTGTGAGTTTTGAATCTTTGATCATCAAGCATCTTCATTATTCTCTCGAGTAATTCATGATATTTAGAAATGCAAATTGCTTGCTCAGAAAATATGCATTTCTCAAAATCATCAGATAATCTAAGTTCCAAACCATTGACTTTGCCTGCAGTTACTTAGGCAAATTCCTTCAAGAATTTAATTTTCTCTCTCAAGCTCATCCTTCTACTTTGAAATTTGAACGAACTTGTGGGAAAGCTCTTCCTTTTCTTTGAGAGCTTCGTCCCTTTGCTTAATTGCATCGGTTTCCATTATATCAATTCATTTCAACATGCAATACCTGCAACATAATTTATCTATTATCCATCCAAATTGGTACACAACAAGGGAGCTTTGCATGAAGGTAGAGTTGATTTCTAGCAGGGAAACATATGCCTTCGTAAGTTATCACCATTTCTATTATAAACAGATTTTTTGATTTCCATCTACCAGTCAAATGCAGCACAAGTAAAAAAATATAAAACCTCTAGAAGCAAATTAAAGAATCCTTCAGCCCAACATTCGAAGCCTCTCCCTGGCTAAGTACACTCTCGTTTTAAAAAATCCAATAGCTTTATCCTCTAGCTTGGACAGTTTCTCGAAATGGCCTAAAATTTAAGAGGCATTTACAACCTTCCAAAAATAGTCCTGAAACAATTTTCAACATTTGAAGATAAGATAACTTATTTTTATTAATTCCCAACAAACTGGAAATGCTTTGTGGACTTGCAGGAAACAGTTTCCAATATTCCTAAGTTCTAACACACAATCCTTAAAACTAGGGCGAAGTTATGATCACTTGTTAGGACTCAATATCCTATGACCTGCTAGGAACAAAACTTCAGACAGCAGAAGACCTGCGAGGAACAAAAGCTCAGACAGCAGGAGAAGAAATGCTAATCTATAAACAAAATAAATTGTGAAAGATAGAAAAAGACAATCCTTGTGATAAGCTACAGCTGAGGATTTGAAAAATGTAAATATAAAACCTTACACTATGGGCTTGCAACAATAATACCTTGAGATAAGAAAGTTTCATGCTTCCTTACACAACCCCCACTGTGAATGTAGAGACACATGCTACCTGCAATTGAAAATACACTAAGAATTCAATTTGTCTAAAAAGAATATCAATATCTGTTCTTTTATATTCTCATAATGCTGGGCAGACTTCTCTACAAAAGCAAAACATACCAAATACATACATACAAGATCATGGCACCTAAAGCTACCATAAAATACTTCTCACGCTACATTTCAGGGATCAAGCCCCTTAAAGAAGGTCAATTCCATTAATAAATCTTGGAAAAGATTTCGAGACGTCAAAGCAGGTGAAAATTTGGACCATGATACTAGGCTATATATAGGTAAGTTTTGCATCAGCTTTGTAAAACTTTGTCAAACTATGCTTATACTTCACAGAAGCCAATAGATTATATATATATATAT
>LPNX010250179.1:254351-347771 GCA_001517045.1 Pseudotsuga menziesii | reverse complement strand
TGCTTGCCCCCAAGGTCACACCTCTCCCACTTTCTCAAGTGAGGAGACAGCTTTCGGAAGATTTATGCTGCTGGTGTGCAATCGGCGGACAACAGGGGGTTAATTGAAAGAGTGAAAGCTAATTAAACTAGTCACTCAATCCCTTTCTGAATATGATCAACTGGTCAGTCAAAGCTGCAAAGATCCAGAGCATAACGAAGAATGAGCCTTGTTGATTTTAAGGTTTTTAGAACAATGTTTTCTTGTTTAGAAAAAAAAACCAAGAATCTATTTCTAGGTCCATTACTCAAACAAGCCCTTGTCCATGAACCGTACTCGGGAAAGCAAGGTGGGTTATTTTAAAATGAAAAGAAAACTGAAAAATAAAGATTGTCTAAATACTACACTATCGAAGTAGTGGGTAAGTATTTGTTTACTTTGTAAGCAAAATGTATTGTAAAATAAAGTGCAATTCAAAGTATACGGTTCTGCAAAAAAAAGTATAAGGGTGTTCCTACATCCTAAGTGAGTCAATGGTAGAACAATTGGATTGGACCACGACGGTTAATTTTAAACTAATTAAGTTAATTTTAGCCAAAGCAAACTAAAGAAAAACTAAGAAAAACAAAAGTTAAGAAAAAATACACCAACGCAAACCCCCCCTTGAAGGATGGGGAGTGGGCTCTTACGAGCCTACTCGAAACCTTTTATTATCAGTGTTATCACCAACCTTGTAGTTGCCTATGTATGGTAGATCCAGGATGGATGGTAGAGGGGCAAGCAACTAAGGAGGTGGAACCAAGATTGCCTAGACTCCCAAATGGATGGTTGTCACGCCAATCAAGGCAGTCTTCGCTTTATGTTATCTAAGTCCAAGACAACAACGGGGGAGACCCAGATCTATTCCCGACAGGAGAGATTAGACCTAGACACCAGATCATATCAAGTAGGTTTGAGGTACGTAAGGTGTAAGGTAATTGAAGACCCTAGATCTATGGAAGATGTTACCAAGTGTGCCAAGGCTTTGGGTTAGGATTTTAGAAGTGTTAAGTTCGATCCAAAGTGGAACCAAGGTAACTTATGAGGTGGACACAAGATCTGGGGTTGAGGTACTAGCAACTTGATGAAGATAATCGCTGCCTTGGGAGACGTAACCGAGACAAGGTGAGTAAGGACAAAGTTGTGACTGTCTAGTAGCAAAGGGACAGACTCAATGAGAGATAGAATAATCTCAAATTACCTGAATCTTCAAGGAGCAGTCAACTTTCAGGGAAAATAGGTCAAAAGAGGGCTAGCACTATGCTTGGAGATCAGTGCATGTTGAGCCCTGGGTAATGGAGTCAGTATCTGGACAGCGTTAAAGTGAACCCACCTGGAATATGCCCTGATCTATTTTCCCAGAAAAGTGTTTGGCCCGGAATATTTAGTTTGCAGGGAAACCAGCAAAAGGAGGGCTAGCACTAGGGTTAGGAGAGGCATATTTGCAGATCTAGGACCACCAAGAGACTATCAACTCAGCGTTGGAAGGGAGATAGGATCAGCATAGCCTGATCTACAAACCCAAGTCAGAAAATTTCAAGAAAAATCAGATTTGGAAAAGTCAAAATCTGATGAGGGAAGCTAGGATGTTGAAAGTCAGGTTTTCAGATCTAGGGCTACCTAGCAGGAACTAGCTCAGCGTTGGAGGTGTTCTGGAATCAGGGAGACCTGATCTACAAACTCACATGATTGTTTTCTGAAAAAAGTCAAATATGGAAAAAGTTAAAATTTCAGTAGGGGCGCTAGGTTTGAGCAGTCAAAAAGTCAGATCTAGGGTAAACCAGTCACAGTTTGGACAGCGTTGAGGAGGCTTTAGTGAGAGGGATGCCCGATCTACAAAACGCAGAAATAGTTTGTTCAAAGATCAAGCGGTTCCTCGTTTAAGCATTTTTTGGATTTTTTATTATTTAGGAATTTTTCAGAATTTTTGAAGAAAAGCAGGTACAATGGATTGAGATCTGAAAGAGAAGAGACTGACCTATAGATCTTACCTGGAAATGCTTGTAGATGCCTTGATGATGATGATCCCCGCTATCCCGATCAATTCTAGAAGATCTGACTGAGTTTTAGGACAAACGTTATGCTCCAAGTGACCAATGCGTCCCCCTATCCTGCACAAGCAAACGTCAACAGTATCAGATTTGTTGTACCATGAAAGAAAAGGCTAGATCTACAGAAAAGTAACAAGATATAATCATAGATCACAATGAAGCTAATGAAAACCCCCTAACACAAGACGAAGACAATCTGAGCGAGTTGAGCTCCCCCTGCAAAAACGCTCCAGCTAAAAACGTCCTCCTGTAAACAAGACAAAGATCCCGAAAAAAGAAATAGATCTCACAAAATTGTGAATGCTAGGAAGCAAGAGATTTTCCAATCACCACCAAAGAACATCAAGTGCAAAGCAGATCCAGAAAATATCCTTAAAAAAATATTTCTATTATGCAGATTCAAGAGCCAAAGACCACTTACAAATGAGAAGCTCTCTCCTTTAAATAGAAATGAGAGAACCAAAATCCTAACCACTTTCAAAACGAGTGGCTAAGATTAAAAGATAAAAAATTTATAATCAATGGTTGAGATGAGCTCAACATACAATACATAGATCAATATAACCATAAAGTACCAAAGTGGACTAGATCACCCATAATGAGCGTATCCCACTCAATAAGAAATAAATGAAGCACATGGTGGGTCCATGGAGTGTTAACTAACTCCCTCTGGGTGCCCCATGGCACAATAAAATAAAATAATATTTTAATTTTTTGACTTTGTGCCTCCTTGAGGAAATCGTGAGCCTCCCAAAAGCTCCAGAAAATAATATAAAAATGCCCGAAAAATAGGTGTGGGCCCAATCAGGTGTTGCAACTGCTGGAGAAAATGCAGAGGACATCACTCTCATCAGTATGACTCATCCCATGTCATTTCCTTGCCTTAATAGCCCAAATCAATTCCTTCAATAGCCATTTAATCATTTTTTAATTTGCCTCGAGAAATGTGATCCTGCCAAAACAGCCTCCTAGGGTGCCTGCGTTGTCCAACTGAGCCCACCAAGCTCTATGGGATGGGGGTACTATGGTACAATCAAGTGGTTGCACCCCCTATGCCCCATACAGCGCCCTAGGAGATCCAATAAAAACATCTCCCTGCTCAGACACATCATCTTGTGAAGCAAAACTGCATCAAAAGAGTAAAATGAGCCTGACCATCTCTACAAGTGCTCGAAACTGAAAATAAACTGACTCATTAGACTCAGAGGATCCAAATCCATCCAGGGTGTATACTCATACCCTTTCCAGGTCTCTACTTGATCATCAACCATACCCAATAGAAAATATAATCATCTGTAAATGACTAGATACCAATAATATAACTCAGACTATCATCCATCTACTGCAAGTGTTATAAGGCTAAGACATGCTCTACAAATCATTTAAGCAACAATCACAACAAGTAGCAGCCATTTCACTGGCGGTACATCAACCAAATACATATATAGTGTTTTATTTATTATTACTCAGGCTCGACTTTTAGGACTATACTCACTTCATAGTTGTAGTCAATTTGGTAGTGAAGGGTGAACGCTGAAACTGACAAGGCTAGGGCAAAGGATGAGTTCCTACTTAACATCATGACACTTTGGATATGGAAAGGGAATACCCACTATAACCACATGCCAGACAAACAACACACAGGGAATGGCAATGCCTCAAAAATGGTTGAGTTGTTCAGAGAGTGCTTATTCAACTTAGGCATCATGTCTACATCAAGTTTGATCCAAGTTCATTAGGACCATCAATTTTATTTCCATGGCCTTTTTGGCCTATATGACCCTTTGAGACTTCACCAGTGCTTAAAAGCACAGCTAATCGCAGCTTTCATCCGGGACATTCAAATTTATAAGGTCAGCAATATTTGGATATAGCATATATTTAACCATTGCTTTTTGGGCCTTTTCTTATACCCTTCAAGGGGTATTTTAGCATTTTATTGCTCTTGCCCTTTTTTCACATATGTTAAGAAACACAGTTTTAGCATTTTCATTTTCCATGGGCGCACAGACACATTTTCAACACAAGTAGTACATGAGCTTTTAGCTTTAGCCAACAACATCTCAAGTGACTAGGGGGAGTTCTGCACAGTGCCAAACATCGGGACAACCGACCAGAATGATTTAGGCATACAATCCAACTCACCTAAGGCAATTTCTATCACCAACTCAGAGCCGAGACACAATATAAATAGGGAGGCTCGTCCAAAAAAGGTTCTAGCGAGGAAAGATCCTCCATGCCACAAGTCAGGTAGTAAGTCGGGTTAAAAATTGAAGGTAATGGATGGGTGGAGACAGTGAATGATGAAGCCAACACTAGCAAGCCAAAACGATGGTGGGAATGACTACCTCTATTCTCCCTAAGGAGGGTAAACCCAATGAGTATAGATCAAGAACTTCCAAGTCTAAGTAGGGACATCAATACATAGTACAAAAGACATCCAAGTCCATATAATTATGACCGTTAGATCATGACACTACATGTTAATACCTGTCACAAAGATGAGTATAAGAACAATGATAATCATAACACAATATGATAAAACTGGGTCATAATCATGCATATAATCCATCTGAACCATCATCTGTCCAATGAGAAAGTACTGATATAAATCTGGGCATCAATAACTGCTCTGTAAATGACTAAATGGCTACATCAGTCCTCAAATCTGAGTGTCCCGAGACTCGGTCCTAACATGGGAGAGTACCATAGTCCATGAATAAAATAATGATCCGTCAAAACTGCTCATCTCAGCATCTCATATGTAAGAGATCTGGCTGAAAAATGTATTGTATCTGAAAAATAGAAAATGGTAGCCCGGCTACTATATATGTGATAACAATGAGGTTACAAACTTGGTAAAAAAGAATGCACTTTGGTCCTTATTATCTAGGATCCAAAGTCTTACAATTTAGTGAAAAAATGACAAAACATGAGTAGCGTAGCTGTGGGAAGCATTGAATGGTTCAAATCTTAGAAAATCAGCCAAAGCTTCCTTCTCTTTTTCATCAAACCTGCAAAAATAAGCAAGCTATTAGTCCTAAAAGATGCTCAAAAGCACTTTAAGAGTGTCTTTGAACATCCACGAAAAAATTCTTTAAAAAAATCTTAATTAAACCTATAATAAAAATTTCTTAAAATAACCAAAGAAAGCAAGGATCTTGGCTTGCTTTTGGGGTAGCCAATATGATGCACTTGAATGCTAGATTTAAACTTTAATATTCAAAGGAAACTACTTTTGAGAGGAAGCTTTAGATCTACTTTTAAATACTTGCAACAAAAAAAACTTCCTATGCCTAGATTTACTCTTGAAATGTGATAAGACTTTGTAGACATTAGATCCAAAGAAAAATACTTTTATAAACTAGATCTAAACAATATATTAGAATTTGAAATGGTAGATCTAATCAACAAGAGAGTAACCAAGTAATCGAAAAATTTGATTTTAAAATTGAAGTGGAAGAAGGTGAAAGAAAGCCCCCTCTTTGAAATGGGCAATTGAAGATGCTTGTATCCCTGTAAATAGATTAAGTTTTTCTCAAAGAAAATAGAGAGTAAGGCAAGCAATCAAGATCTTGTTATCACCTATACATTTTGCAGCTAGGCTTCCATGGTGCAGGTTGCAGACTTATCTTTTGTTTTATTCCGAGCTATTTTTCACATGGGGTATTAGCATGGATCTTTACAGCTTCAGCCATTTCAGAGCCTTGTTCGTCAAATTTTCCTTGCCAGGACTGAAATTCAAGAGTCCATTGAGATGCTTTTGTTGATGATCTAGTTCATTGTAGCAAAGTAGCAAATCAGAGTTGGTACACAGTTATAGAGGTGTTTCTCAATTGGAGACATGTATATTTGGTGAGATCAGGTATACACTTCCTTGGTATGATTTTCCTCTATGATGTATGTCAAACACCTATGCTTATCAGGCTAGGATGTATGTCAAACACCTATAAAAATAGAATTCAGTATTTGGGTCATTATCTCAGAAGAGGGTATATCTATGGACCCTGACAAGATTGAAGCCATTATGAATTGGCCTACTCCAAGAAATGTGACAGATGTAAGATCTTTTATGGGACTTACAGAATACTACAGGAGATTCATTGAAGGATTCTCCGAGCTTCCACATGCCATCACTTCTTTGCAAAGGAAGAGGATAAAGTTTGAATGGACATCGAGGTGTGAAGAAAGCTTCCAGCAGTTGAAGAATCTTCTCACAAGTGCACCAGTCTTGAAAGTTGCAGACCCAGAGAAAGATTTTGTGGTGTGTACTGATGCATTCACTGAATGACTTGGAGGAGTTCTTACGCAAGACAACCACGTAATATGTTATGAGTCAAGAAAGTTGAAGGAGAATGAGAAGAACTATGCCACTCCAGTGTAGTCAGACTCTTTGAATACTCGCGAGTCTTGCCGAGCGACCACCAAGACGAGTACTCGTGACATACTCTCAGGGTAAACTCGCCACTCGCCGAACTCGTCATTTACTCGCAGCATTCGTCATTTACTCATTGAACTTGTCAATTACTCGCGAGTACATTGACTGTTTGACCGTCGCTTTTGCGTTTTGGAGGGAACGCGGGGAGGGAATAAGCCCCCGAAACAACACCGCTTTCCACTGTCATCCCGTTGAATAGTTTGGCTTCCCTCGAATTGTTCTCATTTGCCCCCTAGCTATTATCAATTTATCAGTTGTTTGTGTGTTTGGAATTTTGGAGTGTGCGTGCACTGAGGAAGGTCACTAACACTGGTCTGAGCAGTGAGGATGTGATTGATCTGAGCATTTTCAATTTTTTTTTTTCATTGAACTTCTATACTTTGGATTTTATAAATGTAAGGCGATGACGCTACCATCGGTAGTTTGGTTGAAGAATGTAATTGCTTATGGTTAAGATAGGATGATGATAATGTATTTTTTACAATTTGCTTTTCTATTTTTATTAATATTTTTAATAATTGTTAATTAATGAAATTTTCTTATTATCTTCTTTTTTTAATAATTTTATGGTTTTTATAATTTGTAATTAATAATTATAATTTGTGATTTCAAGTGAGAAAACATTTCTCGTTAAAATGCATTGCTATGTGACATGTCTTTTTATCAATTTTTTGAATTGTTATATGCTTATATATTAAATTTTAATTTTTAATATATTTTTTTTTAAGTTACTATATTTTTAATTTTTTCCATATTTGTCGAGTCTTATCCAAGTCTTATCCGAGTCACCGAGTCTGTCGAGTCCCAAGCCAGCCGAGTATTTACCTTGTCTGAGTCTGACTACACTGTGCCACTCATGATCTGGAACTTGTAGCCATAGTATATGCTCTCAAGATGTGGAGGCATTACTTGATGGGCAGAAGATTTGAGCTAAGGACAGACCATTGTGGTCTGGAGTATTTGTTTGATCACCCTACTCTAAATGCTAGGCAAGCTAGATGGCTGGAGTTTTTATGTGAGTTTCATTTTGAAATCAAGCACATAAAGGGAAAAGAGAATAACGTAACTGATGCACTCAGCAGGAAGGAGCAGGAAATGCATGTGGCATCCATTAGTATTTGCCAATCAGAGTTGAGGCAGCAGATTATTAATCATGTTGCTGAAGATGAATTGTATGCCTAGGTCAAGGACAAGTTGCAGCAGCAAAGCCTTGAAAAGATGTATGGAGGATATAAATTAGAAGAAGATGGACTCCTTACTTATAAGAACAGAATTTATATTCCAAATGTAGCAAATTTGAGGAGGGTTGTTATGGATGAGATCCATCAAGCTCCATATTCTAGGCACCCAGAATATCAGAAGACAATTGCTACAACTAGAAAGCAGTACTTTTGGCCAGGAATGAAAAAAGACATGGCTGAATATATTTCAAGGTGCATGAAATGTCAATAGGTGGAGGTTGAGCATCAACACCCAGCAGGTTTGTTGCATCCTTTGCCAGTTCCAGACTGGAAATGGGAAGTTATTTCCATGGATTTTATTACAGGATTGCCAATGACTTCGAGACAACATGATTCTATCATGGTTGTGGTGGACAAGTTGACAAAGACAGCACATTTTATACCGGTTAAGTCTACGCATAAGACCGATGACATTGCAAAGATCTTCATGAAGGAGATTTTCAAATTACATAGATTGCCTAAGGCAATAGTCTCTGACAGAGATGTCAAGTTTAATTACAATTTTTGGAAGGGATTGTTTACAGATTTGGGTATAAAGTTGAATTTCAACACTACCTACCATCCTCAAACTGATGGGCAGACAGAGAAACTTAACCAGGTGCTTGAAGACATGCTTCACATGTATGTGATGGACAAACCAACCAAGTGGGAAGATTATTTACACTTGGTAGAATTTGCATATAACAACGGACAGCAAGCATCCTTGGGGATGAGTCCATATGAAGCTTTGTATGGCAGGAGGTGTAGGACACCAGTGACTTGGGATAATCCAGTGAACAAGATTGTGCTTGGTCCAGAATTGCTTAAGGAGATGGAGCAGGAGGTTGTAAAGATCAGGCAGAATCTTAAAGCAACCCAGGACAGACAGAAAAGCTATGCAGATAAGCATAGGGTGAACAGAGAGTTCAGTGTTGGGGATCATGTTTACCTCAGAGTGAGGAAAAAGAAGAGTTCCTTGAAGCTTGGAAGTTGTGACAAGCTGTCACCTAGATACAGTGGGTCGTTTGAGGTGCTTGAAAAAATAGGGCCAGTTGCATATAGACTTGCATTGCCTGCTAGCACTAGGGCTCATAATATTTTTCATGTTTCATTGCTTAAGAGATATGTACATGATCCTAACCATGTGATAAATTGGGATGTGATTTAGATGGAACCCGAGGGAGAATTCCAAATCGAGCCAATGCACATCCTCGACAAGAAGGTCACAATGCTCCAGAATCGAGCCATAGGGCAAGTAAATGTGCAATGGGAGCACTACAGTCCTGAAGAGGCTACACGGGAGCTGGAGGATGCCATGTGATTGGCACATTCATTTTTGTTCAATTCTGCGGAGCACTGAGGGCGGTACCAACGTAGCATTTTTGTTCAATTTTGTAAACCATTGAGGGCAGTGTTGTTGAAGGGGGAGGGGAACGTAACACCTTGGTTTTGACCCCGTTTGCATTAAATATATATGATGTAAATATTGTAATTAATCATGGTGTGGAGCTAAAGGCAAAAGCCCCACCATTGATTTAGCGTTTTATGTTTCGGTGATTAAAATCGATGCCGATGGTATTTTGTGCTAGCCGACACATTATAATTTTGGACATCATGTAAATATGCAATTTAATTAAAAACCCACAACCAGCTATGTCAATGCAACAAATAATGAGATGGGGGCATGATTTCCTAAGGACAAGGGGGGGTGTTTAACCTTGAGCCATTGGGGGAAAAGCCGTGTGTCAAAAGAAAACACCCAAAAACGTATGCCCATTCCCTCATGCATTCACGTTTTCATCTTCCCTCACGTTTTGGGGAGTGGCGGGACATTTTTTATCATCTATCCTTCATTCACGTGGAGCTCTCAAGCAGGTGAACCTTCCTGGGTTTTTATCCTTCACGTTTTCAGTTTTTCCTCATGGTGCATGCCCAATCCATCATCTGCCTCTCACCAAAACGTTGTGGTCCATACTAATCATTCTCTATTCCATTTTGTTCATGCGCGCTGTGTGTTCATCTTGCTTGCAGAACCGTATTTTGTTCTAGGTTGTTCGCCTGTTGTTACCATACTCAGCCGCACAAAGGTTCGAGGTCTCCTTTGTTTGCTAAACGAATGAGCAATGGAGATCACTCGATTTTATGAGGAGTGGTCATTTGTGGTTTCCTCAGTATTGTTGTGCAATGGTCCGCTCTGTCACAGAGTGAGTGGAAGCCTGTTTTGCTGTGTTGACATTGTGGTTTGTTGTGTGTGCATATTTTGCCTTGGTCTGAACTGGTAAAACTTGATTTGCATCACCTAAAAGTGCTAACACCAATCTTGTACGCGATATAGGGCATTTGTTAAAGAAATTGGCAAGATTAACACTAACCTCCCAAGAACTAGACTCACTATGATTAATCGCTTCAACCAAATCACCTTGACCAAAAATTCGTTGGGGAATAGCAACAACATTACAAGAATCATTCCTTGGAGGCTCTTGATGACTACTTGGACATAGATTCCAGCTCGAAAGATGTGACAAAGAACGCTCTAGGTCAAGTTTGGTTACCAGTATATCATCATCATGCAGTTGTTCTTCTTTAGATTGTTCATTACATTCAACTAAAGATAAATGATCATCATCATTCAATTAATAAGGAAAAATATCAATATGTTCACTTCTAACTTCCTTATCATCCTCACAAACTTGGTCTTCAACCACAATATGACCACATGATTGCTCCTCAATGGAAATTTGATTAATTTCAACCTTTTCTTCTTCTACAGAGACATAATCAAAGTCTGAATCCAGATTCAGATAGCTTGAATACTGGCTCAAATTATCGTCAATTAGGCAATGACTATGGAGTTGCTCTTTTAAAGGCTCTATAATCGACTCACAAATGGAAGTCTCAACTATAAATGTTTCTTGATGGTGATTGTTAGGTTCCCTTCCACGGATTAAATCCAAGACTTGCTCTGTGACTGCTTCAGGTAATAATAACAGGGTATCTCGTATGATTTGATTGATATCCCTCTTATTTCAGCATGAGGTTTTGAAACGTTATTCTCAAAGTACTCTGTAACATTCTTATGGATTGCAGGCACGCTCATAATTTGGAACATTTCAGGAGAGGAATGATCCAATTGAGAAAGCAAATTGCCAATATATTGATTATCAACTTCACAATCATTGCTAGATTTACACTCTAAAGAACTATCAGTGTTCCTACCCCACTTATCTATTAACAGATCCGTGAACATGTCATACCCAGTGATGGATTCTGGTGCTAAATGATCAAACTATAGTTGAACATCCCCTCAGAAGGATTCTCCTAAGGCTCGCATATAAACATCTTCGTTGCCTGCACCTCTAATTTCCATGTAATCCCAGAGAATATCCAGATGACTTTCAATAGATATATCCTTATTTCCATTAAACTGGGGCAACCTACTAGTGTAATCGTTTGGCATAGAATGAGGTGCCCCCGGTATTTCAGAAAAGTCAAAAGGAGACTGTTTGTCTTGCTTTTTAACAGCTCTGGTTACTTGGCTATGAGGCTTTAACTGGGACTAACTTCTAGGTTCATGTCGATTTACAAGTTTATCAAGGGTAGTCACGACAAAACTTGTATTACACTGATGACGAGAATTACAAGGATCATTCACTTGATGCTTGCTTACTAGTGTACTCGGATGGTTGGGAAATCTTTATTGCATGGGTGAGGAAATTGGTGGGTATCATAAAGATTGTGATAATGAGATTCATACCCATAATTATGCTCGAGATCATCCTCATACCCGTAGTCTAACCTCCATCTATCCCTTCCGTTTATTCGTCTTTTAGCTTCATTTATACTTTCATTTAATTCCTTCATGCGTCTAATAAATATATCTAAATTCATTAAGATTTATGGGATGGGTTCGCTTCTCAATGGAGTTGCGTTGTGGAGTCGCCAGGTGAACCACACAAGTAATTCACCAAAAAGAGATATGTCGTAGGAAAGGTGAGGTATGTCGAACCAAGGTATGCCTCTACCTCCCCAGCAACGGCGCCAAAATGTTCTCACCAACCCTGTAGTTGCCTATGTGAGATGGATCCAGAATGGACGGTAAAGGGACAAGCAACTAAGGAGATGGAACCAAGATTGCCTCGACTCCCAAATGGATGGTTGTCACGCCAATCAAGGCGGTCTTCACTTTATGTTGCCTTAGCCCAAGACAATCAATGGGGGAGACCCAGATCTACTCCCGACAGGAGAGATCAGATCAAATGGACTTGAGGTACGTAAGGTGTAAGGTGATGGGAACCCTAGATCTATGGATGACATCACTAGATGAACCAAGGCTTTGGATCAGGGTTTAGGAGATATGAGATTTCATCCAAGTTAGGACACAAGTGACCTATGAGGCAAATACTAGACCTGGGGTTAAGGTACTAGCAAAAGGTGAAGATATCCACTGCCTTGGGAAATGTAACCAATGTAGAGAAGGTAGGAACAGGTTTGGGGCTATCTAGTATCGAGGGATAGACTCGAAAGAAGGTATGAAACATGCAATCTGCAGGAAAGTCTAACATTCCAGGATTTGTTAGAGGCACCACTTCATCTTCCAAAACTCAGGATACCAAAGGAAAAACAGTAGAGCTTGAAGGAAAAGATGAAGCCAAGGAATCAATGAAAGAAGTAGCTAACATGATGAAACAAATGATGATAAATTGTACGTCCCAGATGAATGCTATGCAAAATAGGATAAACAAAATGGAAAAAGCACAGGTTTCTCAAAATCATAAAAATTTCCAACCTAGACAAAACCAGGAGTGGAAAAAGAAGTATCCTCCTTATGAGCAAAGACCTCCAAATCAACTTGAAACAAACAACATGGTGAGTGATGAGGTTCCTCCCTATTGTCGGCCTTGTGATGAACTTCATGAAGAATCTACTTGTCCAAAATTTTGCTACATTATGGAACAAGAACAAATGGAAATGAATAACTTTGTAGGACATTCTAGAGGTCATGACTATATAAACAATGTAGGGAAAGTTCATCATATTTCAAAAGAAAAATGGAAGCAAGCCAAGGACTACAGTCAGGAAAAGGGTAATGCTACTAAGATTTTTGGCGAAAAGCCTTCACCTGAACAGATTATGGAGAGGTACAAAGGGGTGGTTTATCAGAAGAAAAAAAACATGATCCCAACCAAGTCAAGTCAACATATGCCAAAGGTAAAAACTCCTCCCCCTCTAGATCTAAACATTGATTTGGGTAATTGGTTGTCAAGTGCTAAGATTTGTGTCCCTGTAATTGAGATCCTCAAAATTCCAAGTCAAAGAGATATTTTTATGAAAACCTTAGCAAAACCTGAGGAAAATATAGTTGAAAAATCTGAGGAAACAACTATTGAGAAGCCTAAAGAGAACCTGGTCAACTCAAAAGAAAATTTTTCCAAGAAGTTGAGTAACTTCAATGAAGATGTCCCCATTATCTTGCATAGCAGGGATCCTAATAAAGAAGATCATCCTGCCTTCTACATTTCTTTGATTGCAAAGAACAAATTGTTGCACAATTGCATGCTTGATTCAGGGGCGTCATCAAACATCATGACTAGAAAAGTCATGGAACAAATGGGCTTAACTATCTCAAGGCTTTACTAGAATGTATGCGCCATGGATTCAAGAGAAATTGATGTCATGGGTATAATTCTAAATTTTCCAGTCAAACTAGCAGCATACCCTGACATAGGTGTAACCATGGACATAGTAGTCATAGATGTTCCTGACAAATGGGGAATGTTGTTGTCGAGAAAATGGGTTGCATTTTTGGGAGGATCTATTCAAATGGACTGGACTTACGCCATGATTCCTGCTTCTGAAGATGCACATGTCAAGTTATATAGAGAAAAGGAAAGAAAGTATCATGTAGAAGATCCTGATGAGCCAGATAATGAGTATATTTGTGAGACAGATAACCTGGGAAACCATGCTATCTATGCTAATTATCTTATACCCATCAGAGAAAAGGCTAATGATGAGGAGTATGATGAGCTATGGCGAATGAGTTTTGATGGAGCCTTTTCCAAAACTGGAAAAAGAGCCGGTATAGTCTTAACTTCACCTTCAAACAAGAAATTCAATTTTGCTTACAGACTTGAATTTGATGCTTCCAATAATGTGGCGGAGTATGAAGCACTAGTCTTAGGGCTTGAGATTGCTAAAGATATGGGTATCAGAGTGTTAAGTATCAAAGGTGATTCAAATATAATTATTTCCCAAGTTAAGAAAACTTTTGCATGTAAAAGTGAAAGACTTAAAAAGTATCGAAATACGGTTTGGGCCATCATGGAGTATTTCAGTGCATTAGACCTTATAGCGGTTCCCCGCGTAGAAAATAGTGAGGCAGATAGACTTGCAATTGCAGCTTCGACATTAGAGTTCATAGAGGAATTGGAAAAAGGAGATGGAAAATTTGAAATAAATTTCAGGCCTTCAATCCCCCATAACCTTGATCATTTGCAAGTTTTTCAAGATGACGATAATATCATAAGATTTATTAACAATATGAATGAATTTGCCGCCTGTCAGATCAACTATCAGGATGAGCAAAGTTCTCATGTTGAACAAGAGGATCAGCCAAGAAACCCTATTCCCATGAATGTTATTGAATGGGAGCACACTTTTGATAGACAGGACAGATATAAAAAGAAAGAAGCAATAAAGTTGGATGATTACATAGAAATAAACATTGGTACTGATGAAGAACCAAGAAATATAAAAATTGGAAAAGGTACTTCTAATAAAGAAAGAAAAGATTTAATAGAGTTAGTAAAGGAGTACAGAGATGTGTTTGCTTTTACATATGATGAGTTAAAAGCCTCTCGGGATGACGTATTCCAACATACTATCCCCCTAAGGTTAGAAGCTAAACCTTTTCGGCAAAAACCTAGAAGAATAAGTCCCAAGTTGGCCTCCATGGTCCAGAAAGAACTACAGAAAATGTTGGCAGCTGGCATCATTGCACCTACCAGGCATTCATCGTGGTGCTCAAATTTGGTTGTGGTAAGAAAAAAGAATGGGCAGTTGACGATATGCATCGATTTTTGAAACTTGAATATTTCATGCATAAAGGACAATTACCCTCTACCTGATATGGAAACATTACTACAAAGAGTAACTGGATCTGGTATAATGTCCATGCTAGATGGTTTCTCAGGATATAACCAGGTGCTAGTAAAACAGGAGGATCGACACAAAACCACCTTCACCTCACCTTGGGTAACATTTGAGTATTTAAGGATGCCTTTTGGTCTTTTGAATGCAGGTGCAACATTCCAAAGAGCCATGGATTATGCTTTCAATGAGTTAATTGGGAAAATAATAGAAATCTACCAGGATGACCTTACTGTTTTTTCAAAAGAAAGATCTTACCATGTATCTCATCTCAGAAAAGTTTTTGAGAGATCCAGAAAGTTTGGCATATCATTGAACCCAGCTAAGTCAACACTTGGAGTTGATAGGGGTAAGTTGCTCGGACACATCATTTCCAAAGATGGGGTCAAAATTGACCCAGAGAGAGTAGAAGCTATAAAGAAAGTTTTCTTACCCCATAACAAGAAAGCCCTACAGTCCTTCAATGGTCAGATCAACTTTATAAGGAGATTCATACCAAACTTAGCAGAATTGATGAAACCTATGCAGAAGCTACTAAAGAAAGATGCTAAGTTTGAATGGGATAAAGAAGGTAAAGAAGCTTTTGCATCCATAAAAGACTGCATCTCTAGGTCTCCTGTTTTGATAAGTCCTGATTACTCCAAAGACTTCCAGATTTTCTCATTTGCATCAAAAGACACAATTGTCGGAGTTTTGTTGCAGAAGAACAAAGAGGGTCAAGAACAACCCATTGCATTCATGAGTAGATCCTTGCAGAATTTTGAACTTAAATACACTACTATGGAAAAACAAGCCTATGCCCTTGTCAAATCTTTGAAACACTTCAAAACTTATATAGGTTACTCCAAAGTGGTCGGCTATGTCCCTCATTCAACAGTGAAGGATATCTTGTCTCAGCAAGATTGCCTTGGTATAAGGGGAAAGTGGGTATCAAAGATCCAGGAATATGACTTGGAGATCAAACCCACTAAATTAATCAAGGGGCAGGGACTTGCCAAGATGATGACAGAGGGAAATGAACAAGCCTTCGGTATGGTCTGTTAGAACAGTTCACCAGCATCATCCATTTCAACTAGAATTCAACATCTTCAACAACAACAGTGGTATGCAGACATTATATTCTACCTCCTCAACTTAACATGTCCCAATCATCTAATGGGCCACAAGAAAAGATCACTAAGATTGCAAGCCACTAAGTACTGCCTCACCCAAGAGGGATTGGGTTGGAAAAACCCGGATGGTCTTATACTTAGGTGTGTAGATGAAAAAGAATCTCGAAGACTCCTGGAGGAGTTTCATTCAGGATTTTGTGGTGGCCACTTTGCAGCCAAAACCACAGCTCACAAGATCCTTAGAGTCGGATACTATTGGCCCACTTTATTTACTAATGTGCACAAGTCTGTTAGGAATTGCCAGAAATGTCAATTGTTCACAGGAAAACAGAAGCTTGCTGCATTACCCCTAAAGTCGGTAGTAATCCAGGCCCCTTTTCAGCAATGGGGTCTTGATTTCATTGGGAAATTTAAAGACAATTCGAGTAATGGTTATACTTGGATTTTAACAGCAACACATTATTTTACCAAGTGGCTAGAGGCCATACCTACTAAAGCAGCAACTGAAAAAGTGGTTATGGACTTCCTGGAAGACAAAATCATCACTAGATTTGGGGTTCCTGCTAAGATAACCACAGATAATGCCAAAGCTTTCAATTCAGTAGCAATGTCTTCATTTTGCTTTAAATATGGCATCATCCTATCCCATTCCTCAAATTACTATCCCCAGGGAAATGGTCTGGCTGAGTTAAGCAATAAAAACTTGATGACCACCATAAAAAATATTGTTGGTGACAACAAGAAGGCATGGGATAGTAAAATCAAGTTTGCACTTTGAGCGGATAGAATTACTAAGAAAAGTGCAACGGGAAAATCTCCTTTCGAGTTGGTTTATGGCGTGAATGTGACTTTGCCTATTCATCTTCAATTACCAGTGTATCAGACTCTGCAAGATTCAAGTTCAGATCAGGATAACTTTCAGAGTAGAATAAATGAGTTGATAGAGTTGGATGAGGTCAGAAGAAGGGTCGTTAATCAGAGTATTAAAAATCAGGATAAGGTTAAGAGAAATTTTGACAAATCATCCAAACCAAGGGTTTTTCAGAAAGGAGACACGGTGTTACTTTGGGACAACGGAGAGAAAAATCGGGAAAGCACGGAAAATTTGACAGTTTATGGATGGGCCCTTACATTATTCATGATGTGGCGGGTGACAACTCTTTTTATCTCAGTGACATGGATGGGGAAAAGCAGAGTCTGCCTGTCAACGGACAGATTCTGAAACAGTTTTTTAGTGAAAATATCTGATGCCCATGGGGGCATCTTTGTATCATCACTCTCTAAACCTCTCTTCGCATTTTATTTATTAGCTTAGTTGATTTTCTGTATATTACTTTGTACATTATTTTCTATATATTAGTTGTAGTAAAAAAAAAAAAATCATTTTTGTATCATATACTGTCGCTTATTTTGTTTCATTTGGTTATCTATATACATGTGACTAACTTATCCTAGTTTTTATGCAGGAACCAGAGATTCTAGGTTTCTCGTATGATCGATTTCCACGAAGTTCAGATCAATCACACGTCCCACAGTTGGAGCCAGATGTTACCGACTAGGCTGCACCTAGTTGGACTTTCAGTGAGCCGCTAGTAATGAACAAGATACTTGTTCATATTCAGAGTTCAGAAGTCCTTTCAGGCCTTCAGGGTTGTTTTATTTTTTGTAACACATGTTCATACCCCCTTGGGGAAATTCTAAAAAATGTCTTAGCATTTAATTTTTTATAAAAGGCTCAGCTTCCCAGACTTAAGCATCAAGCTGACGAGCCTAGAGTGTTTTTTCCCTTGGTTATTATTGGTTGTTGAACAAACGACTAATAATTTCTGAGTTTTTCACTCACACCTCCAAAGCTGGGGTAAGTCCTCTTGGTGTTTCGACCTAGGGAGGTTATTAGAGCCTTCGTGTCGGTGTTTTTCACCATGCTAGGCATTCGAATTGAGTCGTATGGACATATACTAGGTCCCCTTAGAGTTTCGTCAATTTCCGCAAAAAATGATTTTTTTCCGTTTTTTAAGCCATTTTTTAATGGTTTAATTAAAAAACTTCAGATTGTAATAAAAGTCATATACGGAGTCCGTTTCTGACGTGGGGACACTCGTTTTCACACCCAGAGTATCCACTTTACCTAAGGGCCCACTTTCTACATCAATCGGGCAGCCGGAGCACCCCGTGAGGCATTATTGGGCTAAAAATGAATCAAAATAGCATTTTAATGCTAAATTATGATAAATTGGCACTTGCTCAAAATATTTAAAAAGTCAAAATTTTGATTTTTAAATGACTTAATGGTAACGGAGCATGGTGGACCCCTTGGAGGTGACATCAACACATGAGGAAGGCGTCATTTTGTTTTAAGTTTCAAGGCTAGCTAGTCCTCTCTAAATAGTCAAGGTGCCCACCATGGTATGATGTCACAAAGGTGGTGATTGGAGGATGGGCACTTTGGGTTTTTAAATGATATTAATAAATGGCCTCATCACTTAAAACACGTCATGTTATATGATGTATCCCAAGTATCGTTTATCCTAAGTCTTGGCTCACGGATTACACCATCCGTACGATTCGCGGCTATGGGTGTTATGGCACTCGTGTTCCTTTTGATTGGCGGCTTCATACTTTAGCAACAACGTCACTTAGCATTGGTTTTAATAAAGAAGTGTTTTACGTGGTGGTTTATAACCAATGGCATCTCCTCACCCATTCGCATGTGTTGGTATCGTGAGTGATGGGTGGAGCTCACGCATGGTGTGGTAATACAACAGCCAAGAGGTGGACCCCCCTTTTTATACAAGAGCAATGTAATATTTGGATATACCATATGACTTTAATATGGATCAATGCCGTACACTCACACGAGGGTAGTGAGTGATATCATCTTCAGTCTTGTTCATTGCTTGGTATGTGCTGGAGGTTTATGATTCGTTGAAGGAGTTTGGTGAGAGAGGTGTCAATCACCTCCTCTGTTCAACTCAACACAATTTCAATTCAACTCGGCTTCACTCAGCTAAACTCTGACTTCATCTTCAGTATTGATGAGGCCCCCCTGGGTCTCTCTTTTCCTATTTAAGCAGGTCACCTCTCCAATGTTCAGCATCAAAAGGTGGAACCTCTGCTTGTAAGATTGTAATAGTTTTCTTGAGTATTGTGAATAAAAGACTTTGGAGGCAATTTCTGTGTGGGATCTATGGATGTTTGGATAGAGTTTACTCTACATTAGTGAGGTAACCTGTATTTGTTTTCATGCTTGCATATGTTTGGCATTAACTCGCTTTCAGAAGGAAATGGCATTTTTGTAATGATAAAAGGTAATTTTTGTTAGGTTACTCTTTTATTGCAAGTCGAAGAAGACTATTTGATATATGTATGATTTCATGCTTGGATCTACATTGTTGTTGTAGTCTCTTTTGGTTTACACAGGTATTTTTTAATCCCCATTGCTAGTATTGATAATCTTTTGCAGGAAGCTAAAGCTGGAGTATTGATGAGCAAATGTGCTCTACCTTCCCTTCAGTAAAATTGGAAAATAAGCTTTGTCCCTCTGATCTCACCAAGGAGGCGTTTTCTATCCTTTCTTTTTCGCTCTACTCTGGGTTCTTTAACTTTTGATCCACAAATTTCTTAAAATTTTCTTTCGGTTTCAAACGTTTCCATATTAGATCTAGCATCTAAAGTCATATCAAAGGTAGATCTAATGTCTAAAAGTCTCTATTTCTAGTCTGCTTCAACGGTACATTTAAAATTCTAGATCTAGTTACTTTTCCCTTTTTCCGCAAGTTTAAAAATTTTGAAAATTGAAAAAGCTTGTTGAAAGAGTTTTTGTGCATTTTAAAGTTTGATCTAGCATTTTTTGTGCTTGAGATTTGCTTGTCATTCTTCTCAAGAGGCAAGCAAAGATCCTAAGAAGGCAAGCTTTCTAGCTTGTCTCACTTAGTTGTTTCCTTCATTTTTGTAATCAGTTGTTACTTAGATTTTTTTTGTAATTTTTGCATGTTGTCCAAAGACACTTCCAAAGTGTTTTTGGGCATCTTTCACTGACATATGCTTGCTGGTTTTTAGCAGGCCCATCAAAAAAGAGAAGGAAACTTTGCCCGAAAATAGCTTTTTCGAACATCCGGAGCTCCCGGGAGGCTTTCCCCTTAGCTAGGCTTATTTTCTTTGCATGTTGTAAGCCTTTGGATCCCAAATAACAAGGACCAAAGAGCATCTCTGCTGAAGCATTGTAACCGATTAATAAAAGCAAATTTGAGTAAGCTCGGTAGAGCCCGGTCCCCATCCCCCTTGGGGAATTTGTGTCGGTGTCCTTTTTATGTTTTCTTATATGCTGTTAGCGTAGTTGTTTTTCTGTATCATTTCATGCTTTATTTGAGTTTTGCAAAAGTAACCTGAATGCTTACCAACTGCGCTATACCGAAGTACCATAAGGGAAAAGATTTGAGCAATGTAGTAATTAAAAACAAAAACAAATTTGTTATGCATTGCTAAGTTAAAATAAACCCCATCGCTTTCCCGAGTACAGGTTCGTGGATAAGGGCTTGCCCGAGTACTGAATCTAGAAAGAGACTCCTAGGTTTTATCTTTTTTCTAAATCAGAAAACTTGTCTAAAACTTTAAAAATAAACCAAGACTCCTTCCCCGTATGCTCTACACCGCTGCAGCATGTCTGATCAATTGGCTATATCAGAAAAGGATATGAGTTACTAGATTTAATAGGAAAATCCACACAAGTAATTTTCTCGAGAACTCGGGAGGTTGCAAAGGGCAATCACTACAGAGTCAGGGGGCTACTCTGAGCAGGTTTATCCTCACCCCGTTGGACACTTGGTATTACCGCTTTAGCACTCAGTTCGAAGGGACTTGACTTGTTGGGCCAAACCCACAATTTACCCATTCCTTAATCAATTCATTTAATAATTTAAAATTTACCAACCGAGACACTGCAATACTTTCACTGAGACTACACCAGCAACCCACATTTGCAAGCACTCTTTTCATTTCGGCACTGGTCTATTTTGTTCTTTTTGCATAAGTTAATCTCGCAATGTGTCATTGAATTTTGTGTATCTAATTTGAGTTAAAGTGTTGCTAAGGTTAATCTTCTTCGCAGTAATTGGTAATTTTTTAATTCCAACCATTCCGTATTAAAACTCCTAGAATTAATTATTTCTCTCGTAGAGTAAAAACCCTAGATTTTACTTTTCATTAGGGTCCACCCCCTTGGCTTCACTAGGAGTTGGCTTAGACGGAGGAGTTGAGTATCAGGTGACAGCACTTGGCTCAAGCTTGCCTTCAAGGTCGCACCCAGTGGCTTGAAGATTTCTGCCACGTTACCCGAGGTGCGAATTAGGTGGCAACAGAAAGGATCAGATCATGAGAAAAAGAGGCAACATGGAAGGTAGCGCTAGGGTTTGAAGACCATTGTTTTTCAGATCTAGGGCAATGGAGTCACTTTTAGCTCAATGTTGAGGAAGACCCACTTAGGGTTGGACCCGATCTACAAAACCCAGAAATGGTTTTCCCCGAGATCAAGAGGTTTGATCTATAATATTTTTTGGTTTTTTATATTTAGGGTTTAAAGACAAAAATGGAGATGCAGATGCCAATGGATAGAGATCTGGAAGAGAAGCACTAACCTGTAGATCCTACCTGGAAAACCTTGTGGATGCCTTGATAACGATGATCCCTGCTGTCCCGATCAATTTGAGAAGATTTGAGTGAGTTCTATGCCCAACGTTTTGGCCCAAGAAGCCACTGCGCCCTCTCTCTTGCACAACAAACGTCAACCATATCAAATTTGCTGCATCATGAGAAAAAAACAAATGCTACAGAAAAATAGCAAGATGAAATCATTGATCGCATTGATGCTAATAAAAACCCTTGATACAAAACGCATCCAAGCAAAGCGAGTTGAGGAAACCCTGTAAAAACACCCAAGTTGAAGTCGCCCTCCCGTAGACAAGACAATGTTTCCCGAAAAAATATATAGATCTCACATCAAATACCCAAATGCTAGGAAGCAAAAGATTTTCCAATCACCATCTAAGAACACCAGATGCAAAAGAGATCCAAAAAATTTCCACAATAAAAGTTTTTCTATTATCCAGATCCAAGAGCCAAAGACCCTTTACAAATGAGAAGCTCTATCCTTTAAATAGGAACGAGAGAGCCAAAATCCTATCCACTTTTCACATGGGTGGCTAAGATTAAAAGATACAAATGTTCCGATCAACGGTTGAGATAAGCTCAACATACGATACATGGATCAATACAATAAAATAATATAAAAGTGGACTAACTCACCCTAGAAGAGGGGATCCCACTCAACAAAAAATAAATGAAGCACATGGTGGGCCCATGGAGTGTTAACTAACTCCCTTTGGGTGTCCCCATGGCACAATAAAAATAATATAATTTTTTAACTATGAAATTGTGTCTCCTTGAGGAAATCGTGAGCCTCCAAAAGCTCCAGAAAATAGTATAATATGCCCGAAAAATAGATGTGGCCCATCCAAGTGTTACAACTGCTTGAGAAAAAGTGAAAGACATCACCCTCAACATCACAACTCATCCCATGCCATTTCCTTGCCTCAGTAGCCCAAATCAAATTCTTTAGTAGCCATTTAACTGTGAAATTATGTCTCCTTGAGGAAATCATGAGCCTCCAAAAGCTCCAGAAAATAGTATAATATGCCCGAAAAATAGATGTGGCCCATCCAAGTGCTGCAACTGCTGGAAAAAAAGTGGAACACATCACCCTCAACATCACAACTCATCCCATGCCATTTCCTTGCCTCAGTAGCCCAAATCAAATTCTTTAGTAGCCATTTTAATTATTTTTTATCTGCCTCGAGAAATGTGATATGCCAGAAACTGCCTCCTAGGGTGCCTGCGTTATCCAACTGAGCCCAACAAGCTTTCTGGGAGGGGGGCAATATGATACAAACAAGTGCTTGGACCCCCCATGCCTCAATACAATGCCCTAAGAGATCCAAGAAAAATATCTCCATGCTCAAACATGTCATCCAATATAGTAAAACTGCACCAGAAGGGTAAGCTAAGCCTAATCATCTTTGCAAGTGCTCGGAACTAAAAACAAGTTGTCTCACTGGACTCGGTGAGTCTAAATCCATCTAAGGTGTATACTCATACCCTCTCTAGGTCTCTACATGATCATCTACAATATCCAGATAGACAAAATAATAATCTGTAAATGACCATATAACCAACAATATAACTCAGGCTAACATCCATCTGCTGCAAGTGTTCGTAAGTCAAGACATGCTCTACAAATCATTCAAAATAACACTTATAACAAGTAGTAATCATTTCATTGGCGATTTATCAACCAAATATAAAGGATTTCATTTATTAACTATAACTCAGACCAGACTTTCAAGACCATACTCACTTCATAGTTATAGTCAATTTGCTAGTGAAGGGTGAAGTCTAAAAATTTAGAAGGCTGGGGCAAAGGATGACCACCAACTCGACATTGTGACACTTTGGATATGGAAAGGGAATACTCACTCTAGCATATGACAGACAAGCAACAAAAAGGGGATGGCAGTGTCTCACAAATGGGTGAGTTACTTCAGAGGTGCTTATTCAACTTGACAAATTATCACAATCCAACTCAATACAAGTAAGGCCAGCAATCCTTAGATATAACTTTAGGAACCATTGTTTTTTGGGCCTTTGATTTTCCATAGCCTTGGTCCATGTTTTTATTACACGGATTTTTATTAGTTAGGCTCTATGCATTCATGTATGTTGAAAAACACTACTTTTCATGAATGTATTAAGATATTCTTTTCATTGTACTTCAAAGCCAATTTCATTAGGCTAGCCTTGCATTCACGTATGTTTAAAAACACTACTTTTCATGAATGGGATTTTTCATAAGATATTCATTTCATTTCCTAATACATTGTATTGATGGCAACGCTACCTGTTTCAGGTTAGTCAACACAACCTAGGCAACTTAGAGCTAAGACACAAATAACAAGGAGGCTTGTCCAACAAAAGCTCTAGTGGGGAAATGTCCTCTATGCCATAAGTCAAGTAGTAGGTCGGTTTGAGAACATAACTGAAAGGTAATGGATGGGTGGAGGAAATGAATAGTGAAACCAACACTAGCAAGCCAAAGTATGGTGAGAATGACTACCTCTATTCTCCCTAGGGAGGGTAAAACCAATGAGTATAGATCAAGAACTTCCAGGTCTGAGTAGGGACTAAATACATAATAACAATACATCCAAGTCCACATATTTATATGATCGCCAGATCATGACACTAAGTGCTAATACATGTCACAAAAATGGCTATAAGAGCAATGATAACCATAACACAAGAAAATACAAGCCAAGTCATAAACATGTAAATAATCCATCTAAACCAACATCTGTCCAATGATAAAGCACTAATACAACTCTAAGCACTAATAACTGCTCTGCAAATGGCTAAAATGACTACATCATTCCTCAAATCTGAGTGTCCTGAGACTCAATCATGGCATGGGATAGTACTATAGTCCATCAATCAAATCATGATCCATCATAGATGCTCATCTCAGCATCTCATATGTAGGGGAACTGGCTGAACAGTGTACTGAAATCTGAAAAATAGAATATGGTAGTTTGGCTACTATGTATGTGATAACACACAGTTACATTGCTCCTAGAGTAGTGGAGATTTGTGCTTTTAAGAAAGTAAAGCATAGCAAATCGTGGTTAGTTCAGCTAGCCGCTAGAACTAAGAGAAAAGTGAGTGAAGTGGTAGAGAAATGCGCATTGGTGATGAATGGATTGGTCACTTGTGTAGATCTGAATGTTCTACCACTTGGTTCCTATGATGTTCTCATTGGAATGGATTGGTTAGAAGCTCACAGGGTAAAGCTCAACTACTATAATAAGACTTTTGAATGCATGGATGAAGAAGGGAACCCAATAGTTGTAAGAGGCATTCCAAAGGTGATTTCTGTGAGGCAGATTTCAACAATGCAGTTGAAGAAGTTTTGTAGGAGGGGTTGCCAGTTGTATGTAGCTCATATTGTGGAGGCAACAGAGAATGAAACTCCTAGATTGGAGGACTTTCATGTGTTGCAGGAATTCAGGGATGTTTTTCCTGATGAGATTTCAGGGCTTCCTCCAAAGAGACACATTGATTTCACAATTGAGCTTATGCCAGGAGCAGCACTAGTGTCCAAGACACCCTACAGAGTGAGTACACCGGAAATGCTAGAGCTGAAGATGCAGTTGCAAAAGTTATTGGAGAAGAAGTATATCAGGCCGAGTGTGTCTCCTTGGGGAGCACCAGTTCTGTTTGTGAAGAAGAAAGATGGTCCACTCGGATTGTGTATTGATTACAGACAACTGAACAAAGTCACTGTGACGAACTAATATCCTTTGCCTAGAATTGATGACCTCTTTGATCAAATGAGATGAGCAAAAGTATTTTTTAAGATTGACTTAAGGTGTGGTTACCATCAGGTGAGAATCAAGCATGAAGACATTCATAAGACAGCCTTCAGAACAAGGTATGGACATTATGAGTTTGTAGTGATACCATTTGGTCTCACAAATGCACCAGCTACATTGATGTGCCTTCTGAATAGTGTCTTCAGCAGGTATTTGGACAAGTTTGTTCTTATTTTCCTTGATGACATTCTTATTTATTCTAAGAATGAGGAAGAGCATGAAGAGCATCTGAGATTGACATTACAATTGCTCAGGGAGCATCAGTTGTATGCAAAGTTGAGCAAGTGTGATTTCTATAAAAATAGAATTCAGTATTTGGGTCACATTATCTCAGAAGAGGGTATATCTGTGGACCCTGACAAGATTGAAGCCATTATGAATTGGCCTAATCCAAGAAATGTGACAGATGTAAGATCTTTTATGGGACTTGTAGGATACTACAGGAGATTCATTGAAGGATTCTCCAAGGTTGCACATGCCATCACTTCTTTGCAAAAGAAGGGGATAAAGTTTGAATGGACATCGAGGTGTGAAGAAAGCTTCCATTAGTTGAAGAATCTTCTCCGAAGTGCACCATTTTTGAAAGTTGCAAACCAAGAGAAAGATTTTGTGGTGTGTACTGATGCATGCGATCAAGGACTTGGAGGAGTTATTATGCAAGACAACCACGTAATATGTAATGAGTCAAGAAAGTTGAAGGAGCATGAGAAGAACTATTCCACTCATGATCTAGAACTTGCAGCCATAATACATGCTCTTAAGATGTGGAGGCATTACTTGATGGGCAGAAGATTTGAGCTAAGGACAGACCATTATGGTCTAAAGTATTTGTTTGATCAACCTACTCTAAATGCTAGGCAAGCTAGATGGCTGGAGTTTTTATGTGAGTTTGATTTTGAAATCAAGCACATAAAGGGAAAAGAGAATAAGGTAGTTGATGCACTCAACAGGAAGGTGCAGGAAATGCATGTGGCATCCATTAGTATTTGCCAATCAGAGTTGAGGCAACAGATTGATAATCATGTTGTTGAACATGAATTGTATGCCCAGGTCAAGGACAAGTTGAAGCAGCAAAGTCTTAAAAGAAGTATGGGGGATATAAATTAGAAGAAGATGGACTCCTTACTTATAAGAACATAATTTATATTCCAATTGTAGAAGATTTGAGGAGGGTTGTTATGGATGAGATCCATCAAGCTCCATATTCTAGGCACCCAGGATATCAAAAGACAATTGCTACAGCTAAAAAGCAATACTTTTGACCAGGAATGAAAAAGGACATGGTTGAATATATTTCAAAGTGCATGAAATGTCAGCAGGTGAAGGTTGAGCATCAACACCCAGCAGGCTTGTTGCAGCCTTTGCCAGTACCAGACTGGAAATGGGAAGTTATTTCCATGGATTTTATTACAGGATTGCCAATGACTTGGAGACAACATGATTCCATCATGGTTGTGGTGGACAAGTTGACAAAGGGAGCACATTTTATACCGGTTAAGTCTACGCATAAGACCGACGACATTGCAAAGATCTTCATGAAGGAGATTTTCAAATTGCATAGACTGCCTAAGGCAATAGTCTCTGACAGAGATGTCAAGTTCACTTCCAATTTTTGGAAGGGATTGTTTACAGATTTGGGTATAAAGTTGAATTTTAGCACTGCCTACCATCCTCAGACTGATGGGCAAACAAAGAGAGTTAACCAGGTGCTTGAAGACATGCTTCGCATGTATGTGATGGGCAAACCAACCAAGTGGGAAGATTATTTACACTTGGTAGAATTTGCATATAACAACGAACAACAAGCATCCTTGGGGATGAGTCCATGTGAAGCTTTGGATGGCAGGAGGTGTAGGACACTAGTGACTTGGGATAATCCAGTGAACAAGGTTGTGCTTGGTCCAGAATTGCTCAAGGAGATGGAGCAGGAGGTTGTAAAGATCAGGCAGAATCAGAAAGCAACCCAGGACAGACAAAAAAGCTATGCAGATAAGCATAGGGTGAACAGAGAGTTCAGTGTTGGGGATCATGTTTACCTAGGAGTGAGGGCAAAGAAGAGTTCCTTGAAGCTTGGAAGTTGTGCCAAGTCGTCACCTAGATACAGTGGGCCGTTTGAAGTGCTTGAAAGAATAGGGCCAAATGCATATAGACTTGCATTGCCTGCTAGCACTAAGGCTCATAATGTTTTTCATGTTTCTTTGCTTAAGAGATATGTACATGATCCTAACCATGTGATAAATTGGGATGTGATTCAGGTGGAACCCGGGGGAGAATTCCAAATCGAGCCAATGCGCATCCTCAACAAGAAGGTCACAATGCTCCGGAACCGAGCCATAGGGCAGGTAAAGGTGCAATGGGAGCACTACGGTCCTGAAGAGGCTACATGGGCACTAGAGGAAGCCATGCAATTGGCACATCCATTTTTTGTTCAATTCTGCGAAGCACTGAGGGCGGTACCAGCATAGCATTTTTGTTCAATTTTGTAAAGCATCGAGGACAGTGCTGTTGAAGGGGAAGGGGAATGTAACACCCTGGGTTTGACCTCATTTGCATTAAATATATATGATGTAAATATTGTAATTAATCATGGTGTGGAGCTAAAGGCTAAATCCCGACCATTGATTTAGTGTTTTATGTTTCGGCGATTAAAATCGATGACGATGGTATTTTGTTCTAGCCAACACATTATAATTTGGACATCATATAAATATGCAATTTAATTAAAAACCCACAACCAGCTATGTCAATGCAACAAATAATGAGATGGGGGCATGATTTCCTAAGGATAAGGGGGTGGGGGATGTTTAACCTTGATCCATTGGGGAAAAGCCATGTGTCAAAAGAAAACACCCAAAAAGGTATGCCCATTCCCTCATGCATTCGCGTTTTCATCTTCCCTCACGTTTTGGGAAGCGGCGGGACGTTTTTGATAATCCATCCTTCATTCACGTGGATCTCTCAGGCAGCTGAACCTTCTTGGGCTTTTATCCTTCACGTTTTCAGCTTTTCCTCATGGTGTATGCCCAGTCCATCATATGGCTCTCACCGAAACGTTGTGATCCATTCTGATCATTCTCTATTCCATTCTGTTCATGCGCGTCGTGCGTTCGTCCTGCTTGCGGAACCGTGTTTTGTTCTGGGTTGTTCGCCTGTTGTTACCATCCTCAGTCGCACAAAGGTTCGAGGTCTCCTTTGTTTGCTGAACGAATGAGCAGTGGAGATCACTCGATTTTATGAGAAGGAGTGGTCATCTATGGTTTCCTCAGTATTGTTGTGCAATGGTCTCCTCTGTCATAGAGTGAGTGGAAGCTCGTTTTGCTGTGTTGACATTGTGGTTTGTTGTTTGTGCATATTTTGCCTTGGTCTGAACTGGTTTGGAGTGGTTTTGGGTCTGAACTAGCTTGATAAACCTAGTGTAGGAAGGAAAGCTCACAAATAGATCTAGAAGGGCTAGGTTTTTTCTTTGCACACCCTGAACAGCACTAGAATGGAAGGCATAGCCTGAGGGACTGTGTAGCAGAGAAGGGGATGCTTCCTTGTGTTCGGTGTGTAGATGTTTCAAAAGCCAAGCCCGATCTAGTGCAGGTGTCCATAGCTCGGGGGTTGAGCTCACTAGCTTAGCAGTTCAAGCTTTCCAAGTCCTTTGCAACCTGATAAACCCATCTGTTAGTTGGCTTGGCTGGTCCTTAATGTGAATGTTGGCTTAACTAACTGCAGTCTGATAAACCCAGCAGTGAGATGGCTTGGATCTGTGGCCTGATAAACCTGTCTATTTGTTGGCTTGGCTGAGTAGCCTGATAAACCCAACTGTTAGCTGGCTTGGTTGATTAGCCTGATAAACCCAGCAGTATATTGGCTTGTTTATTTGCAGCCTGATAAACCCAATTGTGTTGGCTTGGCTGAGTTTTGTTGTATCCTTGGCTATATGTTAGCCTGCTAGTGTTCCTTATTCCTTGTGGGAATCATGCCCAGCTCAGGAGTGGCAGTGCTGCTGAGAGATTAATGAGCGCACTGGCCTATGGTTTGGTGGAACGTTGCAGCGACGTATCTGGTTGCGGGACAAACTTCTTTCAAGATAAGTATTCTTGTCAATGTTAATCTCTGCAATTGTATTAGCTTAATGAAATATGATGAACATGCCTAATTTGTTGAATTGATGTATTGCTTCCATTGTATAATTGCAATTGTATGCATCTGTGTATATTTTCTTTCAATGCATTTTTAAATTACGTTATGGAGCTTAGATTGCCAGATTAGCAATGGCTTGAATGATCAAATCTGTCCGAGACTTCTATTAACAGGTGGAATTTCCTGCCATAAATCTTTCTTTCCGCAACTTGCAGGATGCAGGATGCGGAAACGTCCTTCTGTAAATTCTATTCCCCGCAGATGTCCTTCCGCAACTCTTCTTTCCGCAACTTGCGGGATGCAGCTTTACAATCTCTATTTCTGCAAATCTCCTTCCGCAACTCTCCTTTCCGCATGCGGGATGGGGGATGCAGCTTCACAATCTCTATTTCCGTAACTAATTATATCCGCAACGGTCTATTCCGCATGCGGGATGCGGGATCACAATTTCCATATTTCTTCGATTCTGCAAACTCAAGCTTTCCGCATCGTTGAGTCTTGCGGGTCGATTCTCAGTCGTTGATCTATCTACAGATGTGGAACAGATTGTGACCGTCGATTTCCATCGCGATCTTTCTTTGTCGTTCGATCTCCATTGAGATATTTCTTCGTAGATTGTCGACTTGATCACTGACAGGATCAATTCTCTGCTATTTGGAAGTTAGAGAATTTATACTCAGACTTGAATAGAGTGAACGCAAGATGAATTCATGCCTCTATAGATTTCTGGAAAAATCAGGAATCCATCAAAATACATACAGAATTCAATGAACGTCGAGTTGGATGCTCCTGCAACAATCCAAGCGAGCAGTTATGGTCGCGTCCTCTCTCTAGTGGAAGGGAGGGGATGCGACAGTGTGGTATCAAAGCTGCGGGTTGCAGCAATGGGCCTTGATGGGCCAAGTTGAACATTTAACAGAGTTGTTGGTAAATGGTTTTTACTTCTGATTTTATTATGTAGCTAACAATTTTGTTTATTAACACATTTTGCAGAATTATAGTCACCCTCAAAGGGCAGCATTCCAGATAGTGCAGTTCAGTAAAGTTGATTTGGCTGAGCCATGAGAACTGACATGCGTGATGATGCACAGGACCCCAATGAATACGAGGAAGATACTATGGCGTAAAATGTCCAAGTTGAAAATGCTAAGACAGAGTCTAATGGGAGGAGGTTTCAAGATACTCCCCCAGATTTTGCAACCACCATGAGAAGCCTAAGGGTGGAGATGCAAAGTCACAAGGGCAAATAATGAAAGATTGGTTAAGGCTTTGGAGGAGCAGAATCAGTTGAATGCGGCAATGTTTGACAGACATTCAGAGGCAGATGAACTCTGGGGACCGGACAGTGAGACCAGAAGGAAGTAAGAGCACTGCTAGAAGAAGAAAGATATCTCCTAGTGGGTCATCTGACTCTGAAGGATCCACTGGTGGTTCAAGTTCTTCTTCTCACGAGAATAAGAGAAAGAGGCGCTACCAAAACTGTTCACATGATGACTTTAAGAAGGCAAGGCCTCCTACCTCCAATGGTGAGATAAAGAATGGTCAAGAAGCTGAACCTTGGCTTCTTGGGATGAGGAAATATTTCCAAGTCCAAGACTACTCGGGAAATATGAAGGCTAGCGTAGCCATCTTCAACTTGACTAGAAGACCATCCATATGGTGGGAGCACTTCAGGCAAGTGAAAAAGATTAATGAAAGGAAGATTGTGTGGAAACAGTTCCAGAAGTATTTCAAGCAAAAGTACCTCCCTGACAAGTACTATGATGATAAGATCAAAGAATTCCATGAGCTAAGATTGGGGCAGCAGACCATGGAAGAGTATGCAAACAGGTTCTTGGATGCAGAAACGTCCTTATGTAAATTCTATCCCTGGAGGATTTCCTTCCGCAACTTGCGTGATGCGAAATGCAGGATGCGGCTTCACAATCTATTTCCGCAAATCTCCTTCTGCAACCCTCCTTTCCGCATATGGGATGCAGCTTCACAATCTCAATTTCTGCAACTACTTATATCTGCAACGGTCTATTCCGCATGCGGGATGCGGGATGCGAAATGCGAGATCGCAATTTCCATATTTCCCCGATTCTGCAAACTCAAGCTTTTCGCACCGTTGATTCTTGCAATGTGATTCTCAGTCGTTGATATGTCTCCAGATGCAAAACAAATTGTGACCATCGATTTTCGTCGCGATCTTTCTCCGTTGTTTGATCTCCACTAAGATATTTCTTTGTAGATTGTCGACTTGATCACTGACAAGATCAATTCTCTGTTATTGGGAAGTTAGAGAATTTATACTCTGACTTCAATAGAGTGAACGCAAGATGAATTCATGCATCTATAGATTTCTACAAAAATCGAGAATCCATAAAAATACAAACAAAATTCAATGAACTTCGAGTTGGATGCTCCTGTTACAATCAGAGTGAGCAATTATGGTCGCGTTCTCTCTCTAGTCGAGGGGAGGGGAAGTGACACACTTGAATGTTAGATTTAAACTTTAATATTCAAAAAAAACTACTTTTGAGAGCAAGCTTTAGATCTACTTTTAAATACTTGCAAAAAAAACTCCCTATGCCTAGATCTACCCTTGAAATGTGATAAGTACTTTGTAGACTTTAGATCTAAAAAAATCTCTTATAAACTAGATCTAAACAATATATTAGCATTTGAAATGGTAGATGTAATCAAGAAGAGAGTAACCAGGTAATTAAAAAAATTGATTTTAAAATTGAAGTTGAAGAAGGTGAAAGAAAGCTCCCTCTTTGAAATGGGCAATTGAAGATGCTTGTAACCCTGTAAATAGATTAAGCTTTTCTCAAAGAAAATAGAGAGTAAGGCAAGTAATCAAGATCTTGTTAGCACATATACATTTTGCAGCTAGGCTTCCATGCTGCAGCATGCAGACTTATTTTTTGTTCTATTCCGGGCTATTTTTCACATGGGGTATTAGCATGGATCTTTACAGCTTCAACTATTTCAGAGCCTTGTTTGTCAGATTTTCCTTGCCAGGATTGAGATTCAGGAGTCCATTGAGATGCTTTTGGTGATGATCTAGTTCATTGTAGCAGAGTAGCATATCAGAGTTGGTAGACACAGTTATAGAGGGGTTTATCAGTTGGGGACAGGTATATTTGGTGAGACTAGGTATACACTTCCTTGGTATGATTTTGCTCTATGATGTATGTAAGACACCTATGCTTATCAGGTTAGGATGATTATAGTGGCCCATGCTTATATCTATTGTTTATTTAACCTGTGTTATGACTAATCAAGGGACTAGATGTTAAGACTGTTGCTCATGCCATGCTTGTACAAATAGTAAACCCTGGTGCTAGGTTGGTTGCATTTATCACTTGCCCCCATCCATCCAATTTCATCCATTGTAAACTTATCCTCTGACTTAGACTGTTTGAGACTTGTGAGATTGAAGATCCTTTCCCCATTTTGACCTCCATGCATGATGGATCCCATGTTTTGTGTCTCGGTTCTGAGTTGTGCAACAATACTTTCCCAAGCCTTGATTTCTTTTGGGCCAGGAGAACCCAATGGTGTTGGTTCCTGAGCATAGGCGAGTTGGGTTTTGAAGCCTTAACCTCTCTGGTCGGTTGCCCCCAATGTTTGGTCCTAACTGTGGATATTCCCCCTAGTTGCCTGAGAAGTTGTCAGCTAAAACCTGAAGCAATATGTCTACCATCATTCCATCCATTATGACCTATATGGTATACATTATATGCAAAGCCTGCAATTGAAATTGCAAACTGTGTTTTTAGACACAAATAAAAAAGGCTATGGAATCAAATTGTTAAAGACCCAAATAAAACAATGGATAAACAAATGCTAAATCTAAAGACTGTTGGCCAATTGATTGAAATGTAATGATTAATTCCTCACGGAGCCTACGGGTTTTGATGTGAGATGGAATAAGGGACAATTAATTCTAATTGTCCCCTAGGATCTCTTCACTACAGTTTCTTGTGTACTCCACGCACGGGTCCTAAAAAAGATCCTCACAAAGCTGGATCTTCAGCTTGGATGTGAGTCATAGACATGATTGTTAAGGTTGAACGGACACTTTTCAGATCAGCTCATCCACCTGTGAGGCACCACCATTCCCTATTGTTCAATCTACCATGCATATGTCACTTTGGTTGTGTGTACCTGTCATTATTCGGATAAGTCACAAAGTCAAAGCCAGTCAAAAGTCATTACCTTTTGCCTCAACCTTGTTGTCTATCATCACCCAGTAGTAGCACTTTGTTTACCCTTTGTAAGTATGGCATGGACAAGCAGACTTCCAGAAAAGTTCCAAGATTCTTCAAAAGCACAAGTATATTTTATTATTATTATTATGATTTGTCATCATGATTATGAATAACTGGTTTAAGCTTGGTGTTGATATACACCATTTGAGCATTTATTACCTGGGATGCTTACAGGATCATATTGATGAAGTATCTCACCTTGATTTTGGGTACTTTGACCTGGTCAACCCAGTTGACCAAGTCAAGCACGGTTCCCAAGGCAATGACTCAAAAAACAACATGATCTATATTTGCTCCAGACATGCCCAAGACCACTACTGCGGTTTCAGTTTTGAGAATTTGGCCCCGGTTCTCCTGATAAGTGATAGTATATTATCACCTAATTATTGGCCAAATGATCAAATTTTATTCCAGATGGCAGCATGTTTGGTTCTCCTAGAGCAGATCAATATTCTAAGGGGTATGAGTAGTCACTTATACCATTCTTCTATGAATCCAGATCATCCAAAGCAGTCGGTTTGCCCCAATTTGCATGTTGGATAGAGTTATGGTGGATTTATCATTTTCCAAAGATTGTACCAACAAAAATGAACTAGAGAAATCACTAAAAAAATCAATTTGGCCTCCTGGGTCAAGGAAATGGCTTGGAATTTTGGCAGAAGATGTGTTTGAGCATCCCGAACAGTCCTCCAACAATTTTCAGTCAACAGATGTCCGGATTATTTTATATTGGCTCAGCTAGTAAGGAAAGCCCCCTAAGCGGCGCCCCCTCAACTTGGACATGGATGTATTTCATTGTTATATCATGTATTATGAAGTTGTAAAGGTGCCTAGGGTGAATTAAGCCCCTAGTGACCCCCTCCTATGTATTATCATGTCACATCTTATGTTATAATGTGACTTTCACTTTAGAGAGGCGTCCTTGAGCAAAGTGTGCCCCCTCTTTGACTTAGTCACTTGATCCTGTATTCATCTATGTATTGTTGATCTCCACCATTGATGATGTTTTAATCTCAACCATTGGATGTAAAAGTGAGTTAGGGTTTACGTCTCTCTCAAACTATTTAAGAGAGGTGACCCCCCCCCCACTGCATTCATGAGCTCTAGCACCGAAATTTTGAATAAAAAGATTTCATCTGGGACTACACACTTGTTTCTTGCTTGATGAATGAATGAGTTGATGGTTGGCACTGCTTTTCTTTTGCACTAAGATAAATCCGGCATAGATTTTGTCTCGTTTCTTGTTCCCATTTTACTTGCAGGTTGAAGGAGGCGATTCTGAGAGAGGCGCATTGGTGGCGAGACTCACCTTGTTGCTGCAACTTGGTTTTGGTTATCAGGGAGTTGCAACTTCTTTATGATTTATTTTCCTTGTACTTGCTTTAGCTTGCATCTTCTATTTATTTTCCATACTGATTGATTTTCCTTGGTGTGACAGGTACAACAGAGGCACTAGGGTCACTGGCGGAGGCAACACTTCATCAAAAGCTTGCTCGGAATTCTTATTTGATCTCAAGAAAGGAAATCTTCATCAAGGTCATCAACAATGATTTAGGTACGTTTCCCTGGTAGATTCTTCTCCGTTTAATTTTCTCATGCATTGCCCATCACTAATTTCATTAAAAACCCTCATTTAGAAGTAGGAAAAATGACCGGACCAATTTGCAGTGGGAATTGAAAATTTTGGCGATCTGGGTTTTGTGCGGCACACCAAAAAGTCCCTCTCTTTCAAAAACGTCAAGCTTGGACTCCTCTGCCCATCTCCAAGCATTGGTTTCAGTCTGGGAGAAAACACCCTTCCTTAAGCAATCCGCCAGTTTCCCTCTGTTTTCTGTCTAGTTTCACTTGGGTATTTTCCATTGTCAAATCATTCATCCAATTTTGTGTGCAGGAAGCCGTAATTATCAAAATCAACTATGTCCTGGGCATTTCTCAATTATCCGTTTAAATCCCCCCAGGGTCCAGGTTTGATCATTTGAACTGACACACTAAATCCTAGATCTGATTTGAATCTTCGTGAGCCACTTGGTATTATCACTTGAGTAACATCTCCAGTCTAGAATAATCACCCTACTCAGGTATCCTTAATTTGTGGCTTATCCTTAAATCTAGGGGTTCATGCACTCACCTTACGTATTCTTCGTCAAGAGTTTGATCTAGTGATTTGTCTTAGATCTATCCTTTCAGGATTGATCTGGGTCCCCCCCTTTGTCACTTGGGCTTCTCTAGTAGCATAAAGCGAAGGAATGCCTAACCGGCGTGACAACCATCCATCTTTTGGGGGTAGGGGTTTTCGTAGGTCATGGCTTTAGTTGCCTGTCCCCTCTACCATTCTGTATTGGATATCTATATAGGGGCAACTACAAGATCTGTGATAATAGATCCCTTACAAATCCAACGAGATTCCTGTAGGAAACTTCACACTTGCATAAACTTGTCAAGATATTAGTGAAATCTTAAATCAAAAATAAAGAGAGCATACTCATAAGCAAATGGGCATACAATTCTTACAATTGAACAATGAACCAACACTATTCAATCCTACGATTAATACTAATCTTTCATTAAAGCTTAACAAGAGAAGCAAAATGCAAAAAATAACTCTACGATTACCTCAATAAGCACAAGACATAAAACTCCAGTTGACAAAGATACAAGATGGACCTCCAAAGCCTTATTTCATTGATCACATATATTACAAAGCAAATACAAATGGGGCAGAAGCTTTCACACTTCATCCCAAATGAAGGAGAATAGCCTTGCTTAAATAGCCAAGAGAGCTGAGGGGGGGCGTATCTATCATTGGAGTGGAAGTTGAGTTAGCTTGAGTTCCATGGAGAGATTGAAGGGATGTGTTGGGCTTGATTTGGATGAGGGTGCCCCACATCTCAATGGGGATATGCGCCATCCTTTGGAAGATCGATTATACACACAAAACACACCACATAATATATGTGTTCCTTCATGAGGAGAGGGTGTAATCCTCACTCAAGATACTTGCCACATCTCCATAAATGGTCCCACTAAAGTCGCCTTCACTCTTCGTTGACTTTCCAATAGGAATCTAACATGTCCCCATGTGATTTGATTTCCACCTCATCCATGCAATATTAAGATGGAGGGGTGCATCCTTATGTGAAGTCATGTAAAAGTTTGGCCAACAATCAAGTTAGTATGTCTCCAACAAACTCGCTTCTGAGTTTAGACTTAAGTCGCCTTCCACTAAAAACAACTATGCCACCCTTACCAAAATGTGTTTTGTTAAAGTTTTAGGGTTAGAGTGGTTTTTAACCCTAAAAGTAATAAACTTTAAATCATGAACATAATTATAAAATCAGATTCAGAATAAATTTAAACTGTAATAAAACAAACATAATTTTCATCTCTTTCAACTTAACGCTCCATTAGTGACTGCGTCAAAGTTGGTATTCGAGAATCATCAAATGCCATGTACAATAACAACATGATAAAATAATGTACAAGAGATATCAGCAGTAAAGAATCATAACCAATATTTGAATCAGCCTTATACTCAGATATTTTAGATTTGATCTTCTCACCAAAGGGGCAAGTCAACAAGGCCAACAATTTACTAACCTTGAGAGAGAGCCTAAGAGGGTAAGCATAAGCATACTGACCCAAACTTCTTAGTCAACAAGCACAGTCATACCCAGTACAGTCATGCTCACAAAGGACACACAGTCATGCTGAGTAAGGGTACAGTCACATTATGCAGAGGCACACAGTCATGCTAAGTAGGAAACACATGGTCATACTGAGAAATCCACAGTTCATACTGAAAGAGAAGCTCAAGGTCACGTAGGGAAAACCCACAGTCCACACAAAAGAGAAACTTATGGTCACGTTGGGAAAACCCACAGTCCAAGCAGAAGAGAAAACTCTTGGTCACGATGGAAGAAACAGATAGTCCACACAAAAGAGAAACCTCATGGTCACGCAGGAAGAAAACCCGCAGTCCACATAAAGGAGAAACCTCATGGTCACGCAGAAAGAAACCCATAGACCATGCAGAAGAGAAAACTCATGGTCACGCTGGAAGAAACAGTCACGGTGGAGGATCACGTGACTCCAGACACGGTGGAGGTCCTCACGAATACAGTCATGTTGCAGATATAGTCACGGTGGGGGATCACGTGACTACAGACACGGTGGAGGCCCACACGAATATAGTCACGCGAGTGAAGATCACGACCTCACAGATATAGTCACGCAGGTGAAGATCACAGTCTCACGAATACAGTCATGAGGAAGAAGATCACGTACAAGGAGACAGCCCGATCACACTAGCAGAGAGAGTCATGCTGGAGAAGACATCATGCAGAGGACAGATCACTCGGGGCAACAATCACGCTGGGAGCAGACGAAGAGCAGTCACTCTGGGAGAAAATTATATAAGCACTAAATGTGAGAAAATTGTGGGAGGTGAAGCGTTGGGGAAGCCCAAGGGTCATTTGTGGGCAGCCCAACAGTTTTTGCTTTTGTATAAATATAGGAGAATTAGATGGAAGAGGGGCTTTTTCCCACTGAGACTTGTGAACTACTTGTTGTAAGAGGAACTATTTCGTTTAGCAATAATAAAATTACAATTTTGCCTGTTGGAGAAAGTGCTGTGTGGAATGTTCAAATGTGATGAAATGAACAATGTTGAAGGGGAACTATTTCGTTTTCAGCTGTGTTTCATTAACTGTGAGATCGTTCTAACTTTCTGAACCTATGTTCTTGTATGAATGTTCTTTGGTTTATTTTGTGATAATTTCCACTATGAGTAATGAATGTTTTAACAGATGACAAGCTATCTTGTTGTGCATATCTCTATTCATGTTTATGTGTTTTGATTCTAAGAGCAACTATCTGTAATTTATCTTAACATATGAGCAATAATACATCACTCATTAATTGATAATCTTGCTCCCTAGGGACAGCTTAGTTAGTCTTGTTTTCAATTGTGTGTGATTTAGATGCGAGAGAGTCTAAGACGAGAGGTAAGAACCTGCGCATCACATTGTGACCGCTCCTTGTATTCTTTATCAATCTGCATGTTAGATAGGCACTTGCATATCATACTTAAAGTCAAAAATACAAAAATATACACGGTGGCTGCAACCGATAAAACCCTTTATTTTTGTTACTTGACCTACGATAGCCAGACCGCAAACCGGACAAATTCCCCATACCAAACAGTCACGGGCTAGTTGGGAACGTTGACTGGAGAGAATCCCTTGTTGTTGCTGCCTGCGAATTTCCAGGCCTCAACAGTTTCTTGCGCTAGAAGGAGGGCCACCAGTGCATGGCTGGCCGAGGAAATCCATTTCCTCAAAGTTACTCCACCAGTGATAATTTTGAAAGCAGTTTATTTCCTGATCCAAATACTGAAGAGAATAGAGAACATTTGTTTTCTGTAGACAACCAAGTAGTTAATGATTTGAGGAGACACACACGGGCTTATGTAAAGAGTATTGGAGGATTACCCACTATTCCTGATTTACCCCGAAGAGAATACAAGAAAAAAGATCGTCCCATCTTGGAAGATTCAGTGTTGGTTGGAGATTTGGAAGAGTTAGTGGAAGTAGCATTACAGGAAGTTGTTCAACCTTTGAATCAAGTAGGCCCAAACACACCTTACTGCTCTCCTGTGCATACTCTTGTTCCCTCACCTCCTCACTCTCCACCTAGACTCATGGCAAGCGTAAATGCAAATCAGCCACTTAACCCACCAAATCCACCACCTACTTGGAAAGCCAGATCACCCCTGAACTTAACACCTCCGTTGCATGACCTACCTCAAGCTTTTGAGAAAATGCTACCCAAGTTTGATCCAAATGAGAAGGTTTTAGTAGATGACCATTTGCAAAGTTTCTATTTGGCAATAGAAGGATTAAGGGCTGGGGAACATGAGGATGTAGTTTATAGACTTTTTCTGCATACCCTTAAAGGAGCGGCAACATCATGGTATTTTGGTTTACCTGCAAACTCTATCCCAGACTGGGATACCTTTGAAAGGATTTTCAGAAGTAAGTATGCAGCCCAAAAGACGCATGTAGCACTAATGAAAGGTTTAGGCGCTTTGAAAAAAGAAAGAAAAGAAAAGGTACATAATTTCACTCAAAGTTTTGTGCTTACCTTAAGAACTTCTCTGCAACTGATAAGCCCGCTGACAAGCTTCTGATTGAGTATTATACCTCAGCTTTAGGTCCTGACTTGGCTATGTTCACCAAAGCCCAAGTTAAGCCTACGTTGTCAGAGACTTATGAAGAAGCTGAAAGAGTAGAGGCTGAAAAGGAAAGCATAAAAGATTATCCTGAGCAGTCTGGAGAAAAAACTTCCGGGAAGAAAGCTTTATTGTTGTCTAAACCTAAAGCGGGGCAATCACATGATTATCCTGAGCAGTCTGGAGAAAAAACTTTCGAGAAGATAGCTTTATTGCTGTCTAAACCTAAAGAGGGGCAATCACATGATTTTGAGGGGATGTTAAAAATGATGCAAAAGCTGTCCAACAGAATAATAGATTTGGAGAAAGAAAAGGAAGCTCAGAAAGCATATAAGCCGTATTACAAGAAAAGAGAGGATAACAACCAATCCAAACCTCCTCCATACGGTTCGGCATCGATGAATTTAACGGAGGTGGGGATGGATAATTTTTGCACTTTCCACCAACAACCCCATTCTGAAAAGAATTGTCCTCAATGGATAAATTCAATGACAATGGTGATGAAGCAGCTGTTGGATTCTAAATTAACTGAAAACAGTGATGAAGAGGAAAAAGGGTAGTAAGACCACAGAAAAACAAGAGAATGATACCATGTTTTTATGGGACTGTGTCTCGCTTTTTGATACAGAAAGAAGTATTTTGAAACCTGAGGGTATACCAGAAATAAAAATGACAACAAAAGGCCTGGATTTGGTGAATAAAGACAATTCAGTGTTCTCAAAGATTAAGAAGTTGCAAGAGAATGTCAAAAAACAACCAAAGAACAATGTTGATGATGAAGTACCTAAAATCACCATTATCAGCCAAGATCCGAAGCAAATCAACATGCATGTTAAGCCTATGGAAGACCAAGTAGGTGATGACAAGGAAAATATTAAAAGGCCTGAAGAACCAGAGGAAGAGATACCCACCGAAAACCAACCTGTAGAGGAAGATGTCGAATCAAATGGGGATGGGAAAACTAGGTTTAAAACCCCACCTTTCCTTTTCACTTCGGAAATTTTGAACCATAAGGTGCATAATTGTTTGGTAGATTCTGGATCATCAGTGAATGTTATGCCACTCACAGTTTGCAAAAAAATTAATGGGCAGCCAAAACCTATTGCTTGGGAAGTTACTCAATTAGATAGAACCTAAGTCACCTGACACGGGGACACGGAACACGAAGGACACGGGGATTCGAGTGTCCGACATGGGCTCGATGACCCCCGGAATCAGGACACGTTATATATATATATATTTAAATATTATATATATTAAAAATATAGACATATAGATCCAAATTTTTACAAATATTCAATAGAAATCAAAATCAATGCACATTTAACATTAGTAATTACACATTTAAATACTTCAAATCTTCTTCACCTGCACACCAAACACACTTTAGAACCCTCTCCACACTTGCAAATGATAACAAGAAAGTGAAATTTTTGATTTAAAGCAATTCTGGGTGTTTTTTTAGTGGAAAAAGTGTCCTGTTTTCCGGACACGCACTGACAGTCCTCGGACACGCGTGTCCGAAAACAGGACACGCTGCAAAGACGTGTCGGACACGTTTTGTCAACGTGTCCGTGTCCGACACGCGGACACGTGACACACAGGCCCTTTTGGACGAATCCGGTTTCATAGGATAGAACTAATGTCAAAGTAGTTGGGGAAATGGAGAATGTTCTCATTCGTTTATCCGCAAATGAAAAGATATGTCAATACATTGATATTGTGGTGGCAGACATACCTGATGGGTATGGACTTATTTTGAACCGAGACTGGTCCGCGAGGTTAAAGGGGTATTTTGCTTCAGATTGGTCACATTTATGGCTGCCTCATAAAGGAGTCCCAAATCGGATCAAAATTGTAAAGGAACCTCACATGAAACACACTATCACTAAGTTGGAAGAAGAAAATGAATCAGCGAATTCTGTTTTGGGGAATTATCTAATTGAGCTTGAGCTAAGACATCTTGCATCGGAAGAAGCCAGCAATATAACAGACACCGAGCCCGATCTCCTTCAATGTCCACGGGCTGATGGGATTGATTGCAAATTGGTAGACGTAGTTTTTGTTTCAAAAATAGCAAAATTAGATAACGGTTAGGTTTTTTCACATCTGCGGTCGAGCCTAGCCCCTTAACTTACAAATTGATAGAACTATAAGGGTGTGCAGACAACTGATCAGGGAGTGGTTTAGTTCTCAAATTTTACTTTTGGTTTTTGCTCTTGATAGCCTTGTACATAAATAATTTGATGCAGTTTTTCATTTTGATTTGCCGCTGTTGTTTCTCGTCATTTTTTGTTTGGTTTTGAATAAAAGAGGCAAACTTTTGGTTGCATGGAAAGCATCAAGGTTCTCGATTAACTGAAATATCTGGATAAGACTGTGTATTCTTGTTTGAACTGATAGAATCTCTTCTAGTAAGTAGTTTTCCTAAATGGCTATGAACTCATTGAAGTACTGCTTAACCCTGAAAATAACTCAAAATCAAAAGGTCTAGAATACTATTTCGAGGCTCCATCCATTTCACATCTAAAAGGTCCTAAGGGGTGACAGCGAAAGACCCGCAGAAAGGAAGCAAGGTAAACAGTTTATTATATATAAATGATCCCATGCCAAGATTTAAAAGCCTAGACGCTAATAAGAGTCAAAACTCCTAAAAAAAGCAATACATATCAAAGCAAAGTATCGAAACACGTGAATACAAGATTGCCAAAAGTTCTTCTCCGTCCGTGAGCTGAAAAGTAAATACATCTCTCACACAAAATGACACTATGGATAGAAGAGCCTGAATAAAATTCAGAAAGAAAGGCATATGGAGGACTCAAAAAAAACAAAAGGTTCAAAAGGCACAAAAAAGTGCAAAATGGCATGGCAATGAGGAACAAATGAATATTTATGTTTACCATATGGTACGATCCTGCGGTGTCCAAGCTGGAAACTACCCAAAGACAGAGGTAAAATAAAACTCATCTACTAAGCCTCATAAGAGTTATCCGGACTTTGAGATTTTGGTGTTCCCATTTCCAAAGATGGACTGTCATCAATGATTTAAATGCATGTTTTTGCCATTATAGGAATACAAGCATCTAGAAGAATTCAACCTATGAGTTTAATGACTAAACAGTCTATTACTGAGAGAAGAGTTGATTCAGAAATCTGGAGTTCACTAGGTAGTCACCAATTGTTGCAGCTGCAACAATTTCCCAAAATTCTAAAAAAATTTGGGACCCCCCTTTTAATTTTGTTTTGCTCAGCTTGTTTGGGTTTGCTTGATTTTACTGATGATTGTTAAAGGAATATTTTTATGCCGATGTTGTTTACGAATTACATTGATTTCTTACCCCGCTGTCGGAAGATGTTGAGGCTATGAATCGGAACCGCAATTAACTGCGCATCCGCCATTGCGGAGATGCAGTTGAATGACGATCCGATCTAAAGTGTACTTGCCTCCGATGCGCTTTCTTTTATTTTATTATCGGCGTCCTTATTGGAAAACCGTCGAAACTCTTTGTCTCTACAGCTTCCGCCGTTGCGGATGACATATTGCAAGCACCGTGATGGTTGTGTTGATCTTTTCCAATTCCCGCCAGTTTTGATTCGCAAGACCTTAGTCTATTTAACTTCCGCCGTTGCGGCTACAAAAGGGACTATTCTTCCACTTTAGTTTGGTTTATGTTTGCCGCTTTGCCGATTTTTTTGCTTAAGTCATTTTTGTTTTCCCTCCGATTGTGACTAGTCTACGAAACTCGTTGTCTTTACAGCTTCTGCCGTTGCGGCGTTCCAACCATCTTATGGGCCGAGGTTATAGTCTGGTTGAGCTCCAATGCGAAGTGATTTTTTATTTCTCTTGCCGATGCTTTGCTTGGCACTGCGGAACTCGCAGTTGTTTCATCTTTCACCGTTGCGGAGATGCTGCCGACTCGATCGCCGATCCCTTAGTTCCTTCGCCACCCGATGGTCATGTTTTTCCTGCCGATTGTTTGTTTTACTGAGATGTATATATTGGGGGTTTTGGGCATATTTTCTATTATTTTACCTGCGAACCTGTGCCTGCGCTGTCATTGTCGTTCCGAACGGGACATTGTACTTGCTGTCGGTAGCTCATTCGTAGGTGGCGTCGCCGTGGAAGTTTGCGAATTCTTCTTGTCAGCTGCACAGCTCCTTGCCAAGTAGGCCATTCTTCTCGATTCTACCCCTTCTTTTGGGTTTCAAACTAGGGTTTTCGTCCTTGGTTAGTTTCCACCTCCGCGGTTAATGGATACCTAGGTTTACGTTTAGTGTCTATCTAGTTCGTCTCGACGGTATGGCCGTCCGGGGGGAGGTTTTTTGTTTCCTGATGATTACTGCAAGGCCGTTCTGAATTTTAAAACCTTACCCGGCTATTTGGGAAACTGGCGCAGACAAGCGTTACGCTGTCTGCACCAGTTCTCTCCAGTTTGTGTATGGTCGTCCGGGGGGGTGGTTTCCTGTTCTCTTGTAAGAGGAGGGTGTTTTTCTTGTTTTGCTTGGAAGTGCCGAAGGTTTTGGTTTTCCAGTCTGTTGGGTCGCTGGCGTGTTTGGGACTGGGGTAGCGGTTTTTGAAGTTGCACCTCGTTTCGGATGAGATTGGCAATAGGACGATTTACTCTGGAATCATAGCACCGAGGGTGTAGTTTTTGAGATTTTTTTTCTTTGACCGGAAGAAATTCTTCATTGTTAGCGAAGTCATGATGTTACTGGTTGATCATGCCCGTTTTTAGTCGTGGGCAGGATATAGTTTTGCAGACTTATCCTGTGCAGGAATGCTCGGTAGTTAAATTTGTTGCTGTATTTTACATAGATTCAATCATGACTAGCATGACCGAGGTAAATGCTCATGTACTTTTTGTCTTCATCCTTTGAATATTAGTTGAATGGCTCAACAAGATCTAAAAGATTTGTGTGTATGACAGGGCAATTTTTCCGAATATGAAATGTCTAAAAGACATAAAAAGAAAGCCCCTATAGTGGAAGAGGAACCCGAGGTTGAAGTTGTCACAAAAGTTGAGTATACTTACGAAGACACCAGATGCATCACAGGAGTGGAACCTGAATACAAGTGGGGGGAAATCTACAGACTGATATCTCATCATGAAGTACCTGACACTGGTTTTGAAGAAGAAACTATATATGCCAATATTGAACGATCTGCTCTGATGAGGATTGCTACCAGGCCTGAGCTGTTCCCGTGCTCAAAGGTAATTGGATGGATTCTGCCCAGGGCAGACGTAACTACCATGATTTTGGCCAACACTGACAAACAGGGTTATGCTGCTTATAGCCCTGGTTATGTATCATTAGCATACCACTTACCAGAAGCCCAGGTTTACTTGACTGAGGATTAGCTAAAAGAGATTAATCTGGACCTAGTTGAGACATTGAAAAGAATGCTGGTACCTGGCAAGAGTTTCAGAACTAGACCATCAGGGGAATACGACACAGCCACCTTAAGAACCCCTTATAGGTTCATTGCTTTAATGCTGAACAAGATCTTTGGGAGAGCTCACGGTAAAAGTTTTAAGTTGGGGTGGGTTCCTATCATCTTCTGTGTTGCCACCCAAGGGACTGTGTTCAACTAGGCGAACATTGTATCAAACAGTCTCTCGGCTTGCATTGCTTCAGCCTTGGGAGGGGTGTCCCAGAAGAAATCGGAGTTCTACATGAGCTCCATACTGATTGATTGCATACTGTGCAACCAGCCTTTCCCAAACCTGAGGTGTATTTGGGACCGAGACAGAACACCGGTATACACAGACTACAAGCCACTATGGGCGCATAAGTACTACAGTCATTACAGTGAAGTGTGTGAACACTTCATTATGCCATTATATACAATGATTTTGTTAAAAAAATGCAATTGCATGTCTGAAGAAGCGTTGCAGGTCATTGAAGAGTATGTTGATTACTACTTAACTAAGGACGAACTGTATATTAGAATGTATCGCTGCTCCAGAGCACCTTCACTGCTTCCAAAATATGCCACTAATTATGTGGTACACAAGGAGGCAGTCAGGCAGGTCTTCTTGGATGGCATAGGGAACTTTTTATTTGAGCATAAGAAGGCGACTTATCCCCCCTTACCGTTCAAATTGGGAACTTATAAGTTCTCAAGAGTTAAGAAAGCTGATGAGTTTGTAGAAGAATTGGAGAAATAAACTTCCATAGGAATGATTCCCGGAATAAAGTGGCAGAGCACTGCAAGGAAGCAAATGTACATTTTGAGTATAAAAGCCATTGAGATAAAGATGAATCAATTTTCCAAAATGCAGAAAACATAACTGCATTAAAAAGAAGATTCAAAAAGAAGATCACTACTAAAGGCGGGAAAGGACAAGATGAGCAGAAGAAAGCAGAGGAAGAGGAGGCTAGGAAAAGAGATGAAGGTGCTAGGAGACTAGCACAGGAGGCCGAAAGTTGGCTTAGAAGTGAGGAAGAAGAAAAGAGGAAAGCTGAACAAGAAGCGGCTAGAATTGCAGAAGAAGCTGCCAGGAGCGAAGAAGAAGAAAAGAAAAGGAAAGAGCATGAGGAACTCAAGAAACAGGAAGCAGAAAGACTAAAGCTAACAAGGTCCATGACAGAGCAACAAGCTTCCGATCCTGTAGACATTCAGGTTCAGGATCTGGGTAATCCTGATTCTCAAGACCCTGAGGCAATTGCTAGCAGCACCTTAGGACAAGTTGTTGTTTCTAGCCTAAGACTGATCCCTTTCGAACAAAAGAAAGGGGAAGAAGTTCCAGACTTCAATACTATTTTTTACGACAAGGAAACGAAAAGAATTGTCAAGAGGACCGAGAGGAAAGTAGAGACTGGGGGGCAGTCAGGGAAAATGATAAATGATACAACCATGGTGCATGGAACCGACAAGGACCCAAGATTCACTATCTGGGCTGGAGCAGCATTGATCCATGCCTCTGAGGATAATGTGGATCGGATAATGACTGACCTTGAACAGTCAAGGAAATCTGCTGCCCAACTAAAAGATACGCTACGAAAGGAGAGAGAAGAAAGTAATAAATTGAAAAGGAAGTTTGAAGACATGCAAAATGAAATAAAGTCTTCAAAAGCAGAGCTCCAGTCCCTCCAAGTAGAGAAGAGGTCTTTGGAGGTTGCCCAAGAAAGTCTAGCAAAATTGCAGCAGGAATGTCAAGGGCTAATGACAGAAAAGGACGCGTTGAAAACGGTATGTGGAAGTCTTCATGCAGAAAAGGACCAGCTGCTAAGTAAGATAGGGGTGCAGGAGTTACAGAAGGCTACTTTGGAGGAGTCAGAGAGACAATCTCAGGTGCAAGCAGCAGAGCTTAAAGAACAAGTTGCTTCATTAGCAGCAGCTTTGGAAGAAGCCAAGGAACAACAAGCCAGCATTCAGCCTTTCAAAGAACATGTTTTAGCACAAAGAAGCAAAATGCATAAGCTACAAGTATCCATAGAAGAAGAGAGGTACAAGGTTTTGCAGGTAGATAATAGACTAGAAGAAATTTTGGAAACTTCTTCATATTTCGTGGACAGATTGCAGGACATTTTAGAAGTCCTAACGGGAAGAATAGCAAGATTAGAGGCCAATGAGGAGATCCCTGCAGACTTGCCAGCAAAGGATCAACAAGGCCTGAAACAAGACTATGACTTATTAGAGTTTGCCATAAACACAACTAAAGAATTTAAGAAGGCTATAAAGAAGACGAAGGGAGCTTGTACAGAGTTCTGTAGGAGACTTTTGATCACTTACAACCGTTGCCAAGTTGCTGCTCAATAGAGAATGGACACATTTCCAGACCACAACCTGTTTATAGAGATGTTGCAGAATAGATATCAGGAGGATGAACAGAGAATTCAGCAGATCAAGGCTCTGGACGAGCAGATCTTGAGAGATGAGGTAGCTCATTCAACGGTCAGTGTACAGTTGCTGGAAGATCAACTACGCTTGAGCTCAGCCAGGATCGAAGTGATAAGAAATCAGGCTGCCAAATTTGAAATCAATATTCGTTTTCTCAAACCATCTGAGTTCGAAAACATTGCCTCATAAGCTTTAGCATGGAAGAAGTTCCTGAACAATCAAGCGGGGCCCTCCACTTAAGTGCTTTATTAGTTTGTTTAAATGAAATATATTGTAAATTATATAAGCACTAAATGTGAGAAAATTGTGGGAGGTGAAGCGTTGGGGAAGCCCAAGGGTCATTTGTAGGCAGCCCAACAGTTTTTGCTTTTGTATAAATATAGAAGAATTAGATGGAAGAGGGGCTTTTTCCCAATGAGACTTGTGAACTACTTGTTGTAAGAGGAACTATTTCGTTTTGTAATAATAAAATTACAATTTTCCCTGTTGGAGAAAGTGTTGTGTGGAATGTTCAAATGTGATGAAATGAACAATGTTGAAGGGGAACTATTTCGTTTTCAGCTGTGTTTCATTAACTATGAGATCGTTCTAACTTTCTGAACCTATGTTCTTGTATGAATGTTCTCTGGTTTATTTTGTGATAATTTCCACTATGAGTAATGAATGTTTTAACAGATTACGAGCTATCTTGTTGTGCATATCTCTATTCATGTTTATGTGTTTTGATTCTAAGAGCAGCTATCTGTAATTTATCTTAACATATGAGCAGTAATACATTGCTCATTAATTGATAATCTTGCTCCCTAGGGACAGCTTAGTTAGTCTTGTTTTCAATTGTGTGTGATTTAGATGCAAGAGAGTCTAAGACGAGAGGTAAAAAACCTGCACATCACATTGTGACCACTCCTCGTATTCTTTATCAATCTGCATGTTAGATAGGCACTTGCATATCATACTTAAAGTCAAAAATACAAAAATATACACGATGGACCGGGCCGCAACCGGTAAAACCCTTTATTTTTGTTACTTGACCTATAGTAGCTGGTCCGCAAACCGGATGGATTCCCCATACCAAACAGTCATGGGCTAGTTGGGAACGTTGACTGGGGAGAATCCCTTGCTGTTGCTGCCTGCGAATTTCCAGGCCTCAACAGTAATATACAAATCAAATGAATGGTCAAATGGTCATAATGTAAAATGCACCAAAGGATTTATTAATAAAACCAAAAAGTAAAGGGTCAAATGTTTTATTAATAAAACCATAAAGTAAATATGACTTAGGATAAAACCCATAAGGTAAGAGTCATCATAACAAGGGTACACACACAATAAAAGTGCTAGGACCAAGTAAGCAAAAAGAACCAAGAGTCAACCAAGCGAGGTTCACAATAAGACAACCCACATACCCACAAGATTAAGGTGAGCCATAAGGGTGGACAAACATTTACCAACAAGACCAAGGACTTCAATCTTTTCTCTCTCTCAAGGTACATTCTTTCATATGTTTTTTCATCAATGTATAAGGGGAAGATCCAAATCGGATGGTATGATCCTTTGGTCCTCAATACTAATCCTAAGGGTTAGATGCTAGGGACATCATCAAGGGGTGTCCAATCCCTTGAGAAGCAACCTGGCAGTAACAATTAGGAGAGGGGACATCACACATCATCATCTTCCTTTCTTAAAGAATGGCTCTTAGCCCTAGGCTAAGTTTCAATCCCATACTGAATCATGTTGATCAACCCCTGGACCCCGACTGGGTCCTCCATTCTCCCAGAGAATGGTCCTCAGTACTAAGTTGAGCTTTAGTCCCAGACTTAAAGTTGATCAACTACATGCAGGACCTACTTGGACATTGTGTCCCTAGTCCCAGACCGGAATATGTCTCTGCCTCTACCTGCAGGATCTACTTAGACATCATGGCCTTGGTCCCATACCAGAATACCCTAGAGGCACATAGGGACCCTAGCCACATGCTAGGGGCTTTTTTATGGCATCAACATGCTTGGTCCCAGACCAAAAACCCCAGGAGACTACTGGGGGCCATAGGGTGCCTTCTAGGGTCTTCCTTCCTGAGAATGGGTCTCACAGCTGCACTAACTTTAACACTCCCTCTCAGCAAGAGAGGCATTATCAGCAACACTAAGCTTGTCTTGGAATTGCTTAGACTTCGATAGAGGCTTGGTCAACACATCAGTTAACTTGTCTACTTGATAGAGGAGACTGCATCATGTCCCAGACATGGTTAACCTTCCTCTTGATGTGTTCCTACCTGTCATAGAGCACAGGATTTTCTGAGAGCTTGATCTATTATAGATCCACTTGGAAGTTATAACTGACTTCCCGCTGAGAACCACTTTCCGCACGTCATTTAACATCTTCCAAACCTAATGTTTGGTTGCCACCTCATAACTGGAGGTTTCTAAAACAGTGGCATGGCTCATCTGAGATATCAAACCAGAGCAATCATGCATCTCTCAATAGGTTACTCAAAGAGATCAACTGAAGACTCCCTGACCTCCTCCCTCTGCTCATCTAAGAGAGATGACTCATGGACTGGGCTTACTTCCTTGTCTATATAACTAGGGAGGGTTCTCTAAAAAATTTCTTCAAGGGAGATCACAACTTTTCTTTGCAATCCCATTCTATTGGGGATTGAGGAGCACCTTTCGCTCCCTCTTAATCTTTGAACTTACCAGTTGTCCCATTCTATCAATAACAAATGCCCAGTAGTTTCTTTGAGAGGATGACCATCCACCATACCTGATCCTGTAATTTGTGGAGCCTCTTGCTCCCTCTATACATGAGTACTCAACTCCCTCTTGAGTTGTGCAATTAATTCTAAGCATAAACAGGATCTACAAGCATTCATTACTTGTCACATCATCATCCTCTATTAATAGCCCATATCAATTCACATAGTAACATGATCTTATGTACAAAGTAGCTATCTCAATGCTATCAAGAGTATATCCACATGTCATGACAATAATAAGAGCCAACATGAATTGGGATAGGAAGTCCTCACTATATCTGCCCTTATGCAGAAATCACATTGTGCATCACATTGAATATGTACCATTAAAGGTGACAACATCATATCGTCTTCATGCAAATGTATTAGCACGGTCTAGTTTGGGTCAAAATCCTAGACATGATATAAACTCTAAGCTTCTTTGTAGTTGCAAATTCATATTCCATTGATCAAAGCATCACAATCAATCATTCTACATTTGATGTCCTTTAAACCTGAGCATGTACTTCTTAAATATTATTCTTTTGCATGATCATGAACTCTAACTTCCTTGTACTTAACAATTCTTGATCACATCCATCAATGAGTCATAAAACTCTTTTGCACCAAACAATGATCACCTATAAAGCATTATAATTAAGTGGGCTTTCTTACTTGTCATTTGCTAACATACCTCTTTAATAAGTCATCGTGTTCACACTTGTCAGTACTATTGATATAAACACATCTCTTTGTTTAGCTATCAATAATCTAGTCAATTTATGAGATCAACCACTTGTGTAAATATCATATCTTTACCACCTTATCACTTCGATGACCAATGAATTCTTTACAACCAATATTTATAAAGTTCAAACCCTGCAGTTCAAGTCCATACTGTTACTTGGCAACCGTTACTTTAGGTTCATGTAGACTCTGTTATCCTCAAAACAGAGTTGACTACAACCTAAGCTCTGATACCATGTTAAAGTTTTAGGGTTAGAGTAGTTTTTAACTCTAAAAGTAATAAACTTTAAAACATGAACATAATTATAAAATCAGATTCAAAATAGTACTGCTCTAATAAATTTAAACTGTAATAAAACAAACATAATTTTCATCTTTTTCAACTTAACGCTCCATTAGTTGTTGCGTTAAAGTTGGTCCTCAAGAATCATCAAATGCCATGTACAATAACAACATGATAAAATAATGTACAGGAGATATCAGCAGTAAAGAATCATAACAAATATTTGAATCATCCTTATACTCAGATATGCCATATTTGATCTTGTCATCGAAGAGACAAGTCAACTAGGAAACAATTTACGTACCTTGAGAGAGAGCCTAAGACAGTTAAAGCAGAAGCATACTGACCCAAACTTCTTAGTCAACAAGCACAGTCATGCTCACAAAGGACACACAGCCATGCTGAGCAAGCGTGCAGTCACACTGTGCAGAGGCACACAGTCATGCTAAGTAGGAGACACATGGTCATACTGAGAAATCCACCGTTCATACTGAAAGAGAAGCTCAAGGTCATGTAGGGAAAACCCACAGTCGACACAAAAGAGAAACTTGTGGTCATGCTAGGAAAACCCACAGTCCACGCAGAAGAGAAAACTCATGGTCATGATGGAAGAAACCCATAGTTCACACAAAAGAGAAACCTCATGGTCACGCAGGAAGAAAACCCACAGTCCAAATAAAGGAGAAACCTCGTGGTCATGCAGGAAGAAACCCACAGACCATGCAGAAGAGAAAACTCATGGTCGCGCTAGAAGAAACAGTCACGGTTGAGGATCATGTGACTCCAGACACGATGGAGTTCCTCACGAATACAGTCACACTGCAGATACAGTCACGATGGGGGATCCCGTGACTACAGACACGGTGGAGGTCCTCAGGAATACAGTTACGCAGGTGAAGTTCACGGTGTTGTCCGCCGATTGCACACCAGTAGCAGAAACTTTTCGAAAGTTGTCTCCTCACTTAGGAAAGTGGGAGAGGTGTGACCTTTGGGGCAAGCACAGAGCTAGGTACTGTCACCTACTCCTAGCTCCTCCGTTTAGGCCAACTCCTAACGAAGCCAAGAGGGGTAATCCCTAACAAAGAGTTTTCTATGGCTCAATGTTGTTAAAGTGTTTTTAATTGGTTACGGATGCAGATGGGTGTTGTTTAGGAGTTATTGTGATTACATGTGTTTGTTTATTATGAATTCGACACATAAGACAAAGCAATCCACGTCGCTATCAAGAGAATTAAAAGATAAACAACAATTCAAGACTTTATAAAGATGCATTCACAGATGGAAATTAAAATGTTCCAAAGACAAGGGATCCAAATATAATAATTATGCAAAGATTAAAAGACCAGTGCCTTTATGGAGTCAGGGCTCTGTAATGCTTTTAAGAAATTAACAGCAAGTCTTGAAATAAAGCTAGTGAATATTACGTTGTGCAAATGCTCTTGGTATATTTTAAGTATTTTAAGTGATCTTGCTTATGGTGCCAGCGAAAGTTTTTCAAGAGCCGAAAGAATGTTCCAAGTTTAATCTGTTGAAGACATGACGGCACGCCTAGTATCCCAGGCTGATATCGCGAAGATTGACCAGCTAGCCGAGAAGCTTAGACAGCGGAGAGTTCCGGCGCCTCTACTAAGAAGAACTTAGATAATTCTCTACAACGTAGGTGCGTTGATTATGGGGTTTAAATTTTATTATATTTCTCTTGCAAGATTAAAAATCCAATGTTGTTTCTGGGTACTCCGATTTTGAAGTCGGTCAAAGCATACTCCGGGAAGGAGACAACAAAGTTAATTAATTATGAGGGAATGAGTTGCAAATTTTATTAAGTCGATTAATTAAAACTCTCCGACAGAGAGCGCTCTTGACCTTGTCTTATGACAAAGGTTCAAAAGACTTAGCTAATCTAAATGCCTAATGCAAGGATATGCAAATGTAACTATGCTCTCTAATAGAGAGTGCTCTTGACTTCGGTTATTTCAAGTTTAAGAGACTTAATTAATTAATTGATTAAACTTAAAAGAAAAATAAAGACCTAAACTACCCAAGAGTCTCTTTCAGGCTTTTTAGGCCCTAATCGAGAAAGCATGGGGGTAAGTAAAATTATATCAAAAATGTAAACAAACTTTGCAATTGCTAAGTAAATAAACAAAGAAACCCGTTTTTACTTTTTCTATTTTATGAATGATAAACTAATCAAAAATTAACTATCCAACTTTAATGAAAAAACAAAACTTCAACAATTGAAACTATTATATCCTACTTTTAACAAATTGTGAAACAAAGCATGAAAATGAGGAGACGAAACAAGCTTCCCGCAAATGGGGGAAGACGGGTGTGGGAGCCGTAATCCCACTTGCTCTTTATTAATTTGTTTACAATGCTTCCCTTTGCTTCCTTTTTTGCTTCTTTTCTTATTCCTGGAAGGCTTTTGGAGCAATCTGCAGAAGGGGAAAAGAAGAAGAGGGAATTTATGGGTTTTTAGGGCTTGATTCTTCAGAATTTCGCCGACATTTCCACTGTACCTGTCACAAAAGTAAAAAATCAGCAAGCATATATTGTTAAAAGATGGTAGGAAAGACAATGCAAAAATAAAAAAAAATTATACTTAGAAAAAATTTTGAACATTCACATGCAAAGCATAATTTTTTTCCTAGATCTAATGAAGGAAACTAGATCTAGCAAAAGCCCTAAAAACAGATATGAATAATGAATATTGAAACTTGGATCTATTTCATGAGCAAATGCAAAAAATTTAAAGAAGAAGGGTAGAGAAAGAAGTTTCTTGTGAATGGAACAAAAAAGATGGACGAAGACTCCGACTTTCTTTCCAATGGGAAGAACGCAATCCCTGTAGGCCCAGCAATCACAAAGTGTTAAACAATCGGTTGCTTGAAGCTTGGGCTAGATGTAGCTGAACTCACACCCTTCTTCAACCTGTGAACCCTACTAATACCAAAACTCAGATACAAGTGAGATCATATACATGAAAAGTATGCTAAGATAGTTCAATCAAGATCAATATTACGTATAACTAACTACTCGTATTCATCAAGATTATAACCTACTTTGCATAAATAGTTGATTTGAAACTACAAACAACTATTCTACCGTGCCAACAGTGGCCCTCTTGAGCTTAACAAATAAACTGATCTCATTCAAGTAAAAAAAGAGTAATGGGTTAGAAGCAGTATCACCTCAACCACGAAACATTCACCACATGCAAAGAGAGATGGACCTCCAAAGTCGAAATTCTTATTAATCAAATGCAAGCAAAGCTTGATACAATTTTTACAGAGTATCTCCAGCACAAAAGTTCCATCTTGTAGAGCTCAAAAGAGCCTCTACTTATACAAAAAGGAAAGAAAATAGGGCTCAAATCCCTAAATCCGGACTAAGAGTAACACCGAAGTAATTGAATGAGCTCGGCATGATGATTTGGAGTTGAACTGAGCTACAACTGAGTGTTGAAGTAATGAGGGGGGGTGAGGTGGCTCATCCTCCCTCGTAATGATCACCCAACCAATAGATAACCCACACTTCAACCAAAAACGGATTTGACCAAAGAGGGCAAATTTCTGACTGATATTTCAACTGCTACACTCCAATACTTGATCTAAAACTGACCGATATTGATTGGAATCATAACAAATGCTCCATGCCATGTCATTTAGCCTTTTATTTTATTCAATTTGGTTTATTTTTAAGAGTTTTTTATTTTCTCCAAAATATTCATTTTTAATATTTTAATTAATAATTTCTCCGTAAATGACTTTTTTGAGAAATTATTAATTATGAGGCTGAATGAACTTCTGAAACTTGGAAATAGCTAGTCGATTGATCATGAATGACTTTTGGCTTAAGATTAGAGCCTTCAATCACTGAATTTGGGTTCCAGATGACTAACTTATTACAAATTGAATTTTTCTATTTAAATTATGGAAAAAATTAATTAAAAACTTAGAGAAAATTTAAAAATTAAAAAATAAAAATTTTGGCGCGTCCGGTAAAAAAATTTCAAACTTTTTTTGAGGGTCCTAGTGACTTAGGACATGACCATAGTCTATTCTGACAATGTCTAATAGGTTTATATCATAGTTACATAAATCGGCCATATATCGGAGATATATCGCGAGTCATTCCCCTTGGCGATATATCGCCACTAAAAAATCACGATATTTTCGATATTTTGAATATATCGCGATATATTCAATATGTCGCGATATATTGGGAATATATCGGGAGATTTTGAAAAATATCGCCCTGCTAAAAAAACTTGCAAGAAATTTGAAAAAAATATTTTGAATATATCGCGATATATTCAATATGTCGCGATATATTGGGAATATATCTGGAGACTTTGGAAAATATCACCCTGCTAAAAAAAATTCATGGATTAAGTTTTTGGCACTGTTATTAAAACTAAATATGTTAAATTCTTAAAGTAATAAATGGTAATACTAAATTCTTAAAGTAAAAGTGACATCCTCCTTTACTTTCATTTTCTATCCTTTTACTTAAATTTTTAACATTGCCATTAATAGTTTCGGGATGTTTGAGAGTGGTTCCAACCTCATCGGACTTCATATGCAAAAAGTAGAATTTTAGATCCCTTTTAGAATTCAAGAGACTTAATAGTTTTCAGGATTTCAAGATTTCAACAATTCCACTGGATTTTATCAAGTATGGGGGTATGGGATTGGCATTTAATCAAGTACATCAACCCATCCCTGTACCTTGATGTTGGTGGCATTGACTATTGAAATCTTTTATCATGACCTTAATAAAAATGTACCCTTCACTCATTAAACATGGTAAGTTTCATCAAAATTGTAGAGTAGTTGGACCTTCACCGTAGCTTAAGTAGTTGGAGCTTCCAATTTGATGCCTAACTCATCCAAAGCACCTACAGGACCCCCTACTGCTTCCAGAAGAAGAGTGGTGCCCCTTGCCTATAAAACGGGTAGAGGGAATCAATGATTTCTACTATTTATCATTGTATCATGTAGTATCTAGATGCCTCATGAGTCATGATGATTAATTTCTTGAGAGACATTTATTTTGATCATTTGATGTGATTTTCTATCATTCCATCAAGAACATATTTCAATATTTTCAGTTTATAGCTTTATAGTCGATATGTGATCATGATCCACCATTTGACATCTTATGCATCTTATATATTAGTTGTATTTTAATATTTATGTGGAAATGTGTTTATTTGATGTTGTTGTTGCTTTAGATGTAAAAAAATTGAAAAAAAATGTTTATTTTTGTATTTTTTAATGCAAAACGACATTTGCCGATATTTTCCGATATTTTCCTCGTTGCTACCGATAAGTTTCATTCTGGACCCCCGGCGATATATTCGTCGACACGATATATGTAACTTTGGTTTACATATACTCAGTTGGGCTCTAATAACCCCCCAAGGCCCAGAATTCAAAATCGAGCAATCCAGCTTTGGAGGAAGCGGGAGAAAACCTCGTCAATTATACTCAGCTATAGGCAAAGCATAATTGTCAAGGGCAAAAAACTCCCTGGAATACCTTAGTTGAAATTCTACGTCTTACGAAATCGAACCACTCAAAACACCCTACTAGCATATTTTATTACAAACCCCGCAGGGCCATGGTCATAATTATTCAAAACAAAAACTGGCTAGACACAAAAGCGGATCATCTGATACACTGGAATAAAACATTTATCATGTTTGTAAAATGGCGGCTCCTCAGCTAATCCAACTAAGTGCAAAATTAGTGGATAACACACGGTCTTATATATACAATCACACGAATGATGATCACGGTCTCACAGATACAGTCACACGGGTGACGATCACGCACAGGGAGAGAGCCCTGTCACACTAGCAATGGGAGTCATGTTGGAGAAGACATCATGCAGAGGTCAAATCACCTGGGGCAACAATCACGCTGGAAGCAGACGGAGAGCAGTCACTCTAGGAGACATGATGGAAATCATGCTGAGTGAACAGCCACGCCGAGGGAGAGGAATCGCCGGTCCAAGAGAAAGGACCCAATCATGATATGAGCGTCGAAGGATAACGCAAAGGAGAGACACGAGGGTGGAAATTTATAACCTTGGCTTAACCTTAAGATAAGATACCGTAGGTAAAATATAAATAAAATGGTCCAAGATTTTATAAAATAAACCGACTTAGGGTAGTATACAAATCAAATGAATGGTCAAATGGTCATAAGGTAAAATGGACCAAAGGTTTTATTAATAAAACCATAAGGTCAAAGGTCAAAGGTTTTATTAATAAAACCATAAAGTAAATATGGCTTAGGATAAAACCCATAAGGTAAGAGTCATCATAACAAGGGTACACACAATAAGAGTGCTAGGACCAAGTAAGCTAAAAGAACCAAGATTCACCAAGGGTGGGTTTTGTTGTCGCCCAAAACTGGCACACATGTGTTGAAGCCCAAAATGCGAGCGCGTCGGCCCGATGACAACTCTCGAGAGAGACGCCAATGTCACCACACCCCTCTCTCCTCGCTTCAGGTTGGCTCTTCTCCAACTCTAGGGGGTTTCCCTAAGCTAGGATCGCTAAGGCAGGTGCAGCGAAAGGGCAAGGTGATCTGAAGAGGCTACCTTAGAGAAACGTTTGTAACAAAAAGGAAAAGGATTGTACTTGATGAACAGGAAGGGAAGGGAGGTGTTATCACATATATAGTAGCCAGGCTACCATATTCTATTTTTCAGACACAGTACATTTTTCAGCCAGATCTCTTACATATGAGATGCTGAGATGAGCAGTTTTAACGGATCATTATTGTATTAGTGGACTATTGTACTCTCCCATGTCAGGACTGAGTCTCAGGACACTCAAATTTGAGGACCGATGTAGCCATTTAGTCATTACAGAGCAATTATTGATGCCAAGTTTTATATCAATGCTATCTCATTAGACAGATGATGTTTCAGATGGATTATATTGCATGATTATGACTCAACTTTTTATATTGTGTTATGGTTATCATTGCTCTTATACTCATCCTTGTGTCATGTATTAACATGTGGTGTCATGATCTGGCGGTCATAATTATATGGACTTGGATGTATCTTGTATTATGTATTGATGTCTCTACTTAGACATGGAAGTTCTTGATCTATACTCATTGGTTTTACCCTCCTTAGGGAGAATAGAGGGAGTCATTCCCACCATTGTTTTGGCTTGCTAGTGTTGGTTTCATCATTCACTATCTCCACCCGTCCATTACCTTTCAGTTTAGTTTTCAACCCGACTGACTTCTTGACTTATGGCATGGAGGACCTTTTCCCCTGCTAGAACCTTTGTTGGACAAGCCTCCCTGTTTATATTGTGTCTCGGCTCTAAGTTGGTGACAGACCTTGCCTTTCGTGAGTTGGATTGTATGCCTAAATCATTCTGGTCAGTTGTCCCAATGTTTGGCACTGTGCAGAACTCCCCCTAGTCACTTGAGATGTTGTTGGCTAAAACTGAAAGCTCATGTACTACCTATATTGGAAATATTGAATATGCGCCCATGGAAAATGAAAACGATAAAACTGTGTTTCTTAACATATGTAAAGAGGGCAAGAGCAATGAAATGTTAAAATACTCCTTGAAGAGTATAAGAAAAGGTCCAAAAAACCAATGGTTAAAAAATATGCTATATCCAAATATTGTTGACCTTATAAAAATAAATATGTCCCGAATGAAAGCTGCAATTAGCTGTGCTTTTAAGCACTGGTGAAGTCCCAAAGGGTCATATAAGCCAAAAAGGCCATGGAATAAAATTGATGGTCCTAATGAACTTAGATCAAGCTTGATGTAGTCATGATGCCTAAGTTGAATAAGCACTCTCTAAACAACTCACCCATTTGTGAGGCACTGCCATTCCTTGTGTTGTTGTTTGTCCGACATTGGTTATAGTGAGTATTCCCTTTCCATATCCAAAGTGTCATGATGTTAAGTAGGAAGTCATCCTTTGCCTTAGCCTTGTCAATTTCATCCATCACCCTTCACTAGCAAATTGACTACAACTATGAAGTGAGTATAGTCCTGAAAGACTAGTCTGACTAATAATAAATAAAGCCTTATATATGTATTTGTTGATGTACCGCCAGTGAAATGACTGCTACTTGTTGTGATTGTTGCTTGAATGAGTTGTAGAGCATGTCTTAGCCTTTTAACACTTGCAGCAAATGGATGATAGTCTGAGTTATTATTGGTGTCTGATCATTTACAGATGGTTATATTGTTTATTGGATATAGTTGATGATCAGATAGAGACCTGTGAGAGGTATGAGTATACACCTTAAATGGATTTGGACTCTCCGAGTCCAATGAGACAGTTTATTTTCAGTTTCAAGCACTTGCAGATATGATTAGGCTCATTCTGTCTTTCTGATGCAGTTTTTCTTCACAGGTTGATATGTTTGAGCAGGGAGATGTTTTAGTTGGATCTCCTAGGGCATTGTATGGGAATAGGGGGTGCAGCCACTTGTTTGTACCATAGTACCCCCATCCCAAAGAGCCTGGTGGGCTAAGTTTGACAACACAGGCACCCTAGGAGGCTGTTTTGGCAGGTTCACGTTTCTCGAGGCAAATTAAAAAATGATTAAATGGCTATTAAAGAAATCGATTTGGGCTACTGAGGCAAAGAAATGACATGGGATGAGTCATAATGATGAGAGTGATGTCCTCCACACCTCCAGCAGTTGCAGCACCTGATTGGGCCCATACCTATTTTTTGGGCATTTTTATATTTTTTTCTGGAGCTTTTGAGAGGCTCACGATTTCCTCAAGGAGATACAAAGACAAAGAATTAAAATATTATATTATTTTATTGTGCCATGGGGACACCCAGAGGGAGTTAGTGAAACACTCCTTGGACCCACCATGTGCTTCATTTATTTCTTGTTGAGTGGGGTACCCTCTTTATGGGTGATTTAGTCCACTTTGGTACTCTATGGTTATATTGATCCATGTATTGTATGTTGAGCTCATCTCAACCATTGATTAGAACATTTTATTTTTTAATCTTAGCCATTCATTTTGAAAGTGGTTAGAATTCGGTTATGATTGTGGTTCTCTCATTTCTATTTAAAGGAGAGAGCTTCTCATTTGTAAGGGGGTCTTTGGCTCTTGTATCTGAATAATAAAAAGATTCATGGCATCTAATGGAGAATCTGCGGTGAGAAAATTAATTGTCGATGTTTCGAACCAAGCGTGGTTCATCTTCAGGACATAGCGATGCCTAGAAATTGTTCCTTTTTCATAGGTGCATTAATATAGAAACCGTCACTTGAGAGGGCCGACAAGGTTTGTCTTGTCGAAGGTTAAGATTACATTGTTTTTATTATTTATAACCCTAATTAAGTTTTAGGTTGTCTTAGGGTAAAAAGAGGTTTGTTAAGCTTAGTTTTATGAATTTTAAGGTATAGTTTATTAATTTTTCAAATTCGAAATCAAATTTTAAAATTTTTTATTTTTTAATTTTTAAAACTTTAATAATCAAAAAAATTTAATAATCAAAGAATTTTTAAAATATGTATCAAATATTATCTAATAATTAAATTTATTTTTGAAATTTTTTTAATAATTTGTTTTTAATGTATAACTTTACAAACTTTATGATTTTAATTTAATTAATTTTTTATAATCAAATTAATTTATTTATACTTAATACTTAAAATAACTTTTGTATTTTTTTTGTGATTATAATTTCTAATTTTTAATATAGTGATAATTTTTAGTATAGTAATAATTTTAATCGAATAAATTTTTAATTAATTCTTATCTTAGTTAAGGATTTTTAATATTAAATTTAGGGAATTTTAATTAATATATTTTATTAAGTTTAATTATTAGGTTTTTAATTTTTAGTAAAGGATATTTAGGTTTTTAATTTTTAGTAAAGGATATTTAGGGATTTATTTAGGGAATATTAATTAATTTATTTTATTTTATGTTTAATTTTAAGTTTAATTTTTAATTTTTAGGTTTTTAACTTAGTTAAGTTTGGTAACCATGATCGACTAATGGACAGGCCGTCATCTCTATTTAGGCACTTAGAGTTTTTTACTATCTCAATAGCCTCTCTAATTCTTCTCCTTGACCAGTTGTCGACTTGTGTTAACACCTGCATATCCTCGATTTTAATTGGGTGTTTTGTGTTATGCGAGTGTTCCGCTAAAGCTGACTTGTGGGTTCTATTGAGACAGATATCTGCACAGTGTTCTTTAACCTTAGTTCGGATGGATCATCCTGTTTCACCTATGTAGGCTTTCCCACATTCACAAGGAATGAGGTAAACCCCATTTTTAAGACTCGGGTCAATAGGATCTTTTACTGACCTAAGTAGCTTTCTGATGTTGTTAGGTGGGGAAAACACCGAGTCAATGTTCTTCTTTTTCGGGTGTTTGGCTATTTTGTCTATAGTCCCTTGAATGCAAGGGAGAAATGCCTTATGATCCTCGACTTTCCTCTCTTTAGAAACAGCTTTAGGTCTGTTTTCCTGGGTTTTAGTAGTTCTTTCAAGGGCTTTGTTGATTTGAGCTAAGTTATAACCATTGCTAAGAAAAACATTGCATAGGTGTTCTCGCTCGGAGTCTAGGTGATCATTATCGGAGATCCGTAGGGCTCTAGTGAACAGAGTGTTAAGAACCCCCATCTTTTGGTTTGGGTGATGGTGTGAGAGTGCGTGAAGGTATTGTTCTGTGTGGGTTTTCTTCTTGTAAACCTTGTGGGCTATGCCTCCATCCTATTTCCTGATGACTAGTGTATCCAGAAATGGAAGCGCATTGTTCTCTTCAAACTCTTTTGTGAATTTGATGGAATCAGTTTGGCTATTCAAATGATCAATGAATTTGTCTAATTCTTCCTTCCCATGGGCCCATATTAAGAAGGTATCATCCACAAATCTGGACCACCATTCAGGTCTTGGATTGGCAGAGTTCAAGGCTTTTTGCTCAAAGTTTTCCATGAAAAGGTTGGCTATAATGGGAGAGAGGGGGGAACCCATCGCCACTCCACAGGTATGTTCATAAAGTTCACCCATAAAACTAAAAAATGTGGAATTGAGACAAAGGCCTACGAGTTGCGAGGTTTCGGGATCAGTCAAATCTTTTATAACATTGATGGCTTCTTTGATGGGGATCAGGTGAAGAGGGATACTACATCCAAGCTCAATAAAATCTCATTCTCTTCCATATGTCTGTGTTTTATTTTCTCAATAAAGTAAGAGTCTTTAATGAACGAGCTTGTATTGCCTACTAAGGGTTTTAATTTTTCTGCAAGGAATTTTGCGAGCCTATAGGTTGGTGAGCCTATGGTGTCTACAATGGGTCGGAGGGGGACCCCAGGCTTGTTGATCTTGGCAAGTCCATATATTCTTGGAACCAAGGGGTCAGAGACAATGAGTTTTTTCTTGATCTCCTCGTCCAAGGAAGATTTCTTAATGGCTTCGGTAACTCCTTTTATGATCTGATTCAAGGGGTTCTTGTTAAGTTTCTTGTAACATCCACTAGAATCCAAGTGAGATTTCATCTTAGCAATATAGTCTTCTTTGTTGAGAATCACCGTAGCTCCTCCTTTATCAGTTTTCAAGATCACAATATGGTCATTCTTTTTGAGTTCTCTGACGGCTCTGCTTTCTTCCCTGGAAATGTTGGGTTTGGGTGGTTTTGCTCTTCTTAGGGTTATAGCACAATCTTGTCGTACCTCTTCAGCTTCATTTTCTGGTAGGTGCTTAATGCTATCTTCAACGCTACATATGATGTCTTCAACCGGAATCTTTTTTGGAGCAATGGCAAAATTAAGACCTTTCTCAAGGAGTCTCCTGGCGGGCATGTTTAGTTCAAAGGTTGAGAGGTTAATGACTAGTCTATTGGGATCCTTGGTTGCAAATTTATGGTTGATGTTGCCTTTAATTTTGTGGTTGTTGTTTTCCCTTTTTTGGTTAATGTTGCCTTCAATTTTGTGGTTGTTGTTACCCCCTTTTCTATTCTGATGGTAACCGTCCCTGATTGGTGCGTTATTGTGATCATCATCTTGGTCTTCGTGCCATGAGAAACTGACTCTCTGCTCATGCGTGTGTATATTGTTGTTGTTTATACTGGGAGAATTGCGCGTTCCCTCACAGTCCAATCCATTCCGCTAAGCGTTGATTTTTAGATTGGAAATCTCATCACTGGCTAAGTCGCGCTCTTCGTTATTTCGCCAGCAATCAAAATAGGCATTGTTATCAACATTTGTTGTGTTGGACGCTGTGTTGGAGACCAGCCTCACGTCCTTCACTGCGTTGGATAGCTTATGTTGCATTCTACGTTAACCTCCCCCTTCGCTATTTTCGAAATTGAGCTCTCTACAACTACGCTGGAGTCTACTTTGGGTGTTGTGTTGGGTGCTACGTTGTAAGCCATTGTTTTATGTTTTCTTGAGCTCACAGCAATCGCTGTAATGGAGTCTTCATGATCTGATTCGCTGTCTTCGTAATCGGATTCGCTAGATGCTGCGTTGGCCTCCCCATTCGCTGTGTTGGACTTTATAATCGCTGTGTTGGAGTCAGAGTCTATATTGGGTGATGTGCTGGGTGTATCGCTGGAAGCTATCTTTTTATGCTTTTTGGCACTTCTCTCCGAATCGTGGCTTCTCTCTTGAAGGTTTTGAGGGTGATTATTGCTATCGGATCTCAACTCATTCGCTGCTTTGGACGAGCTAACAACAATCCATGTATTGGAGTCTTCATAATCGGCTTTGATGGGTGCTGCGTTGTGAGCCAGTATGTGATATCTTCCAGCAATTAGCTCTTGGGGAACGCTATCTTCCAGGCTATGTGAGTTGTCACTGCCCAAACTAATTTGTTGTTCAAGTTTTGACAGTTTTAAATCATGTTTGATCCTTAATTTCTTGGAAATCATATCCACTCTTCTACTCGAACAATGATCCCAGTAGTCCCAAGTGATTTTATCTACGGAATTTGCTAGTTGGGTGTGTAATAGCAGGAGTTGGCGATCCAGCTTGTCCAGAACAAACCGAAGACTCCTAATCTGATCACGCACCAACATGAGACTACAGACAAAATAGCATTTCTCCCTTACATTCAAGGGACTACAGACAAAATAGCCAAACACCTGAAAAAGAGGAACATTGACTCAGTGTTTTCCCCACCTAACAACATCAGAAAGCTACTTAGGTCAGTGAAAGATCCTGTTGACCCGTGTCTTAAAAAGGGGGTTTACCTCATTCCTTGTGAATGTGGGAAAGCCTACCTAAGTGAAACCGGACGATCCATCTGAACTAGGGTTAAAGAACATTGTGCAGATATCTGTCTCAATAGAACCCACAAGTCAGCCTTAGCGAAACACTCGCATAACATAAAACACCCAATTAAAATCGAGGATATGCAAGTGTTAGCACAAGTCGACAACTGGTCAAGGAGAAGAATTAGAGAGGCTATTGAGATAGTAAAAAACCCTAAGTGCCTAAATAGAGATGACGGCTTGTCCATTAGCCGATCGTGGTTTCCAAACTTAACTAAGTTAAAAACCTAACTTAACTAAGTTAAAAACCTAAAAATTAAAAATTAAACATGAAATAAAATAAATTAATTAATATTCCCTAAATAAATCCCTAAATATCCTTTACTAAAAATTAAAAACCTAAATATCCTTTACTAAAAATTAAAAACCTAATAATTAAACTTAATAAAATATATTAATTAAAATTCTTTAAATTTAATATTAAAAATCGTTAACTAAGATAAGAATTAATTAAAAATTAATTCAATTAAAATTATTACTATACTAAAAATTATTACTATATTAAAAATTAAAAATTATAATCACAAATAAAAATACAAAAAAAAAGAAAAAAATACAAAAGGTAAATTAAGTATTAAGTATAAATTAATTAATTTTATTATAAAAAATTAATTAAATTAAAATCATAAAGTTTGTAAAGTTATACATTAAAAACAAATTTTTAAAAAAAAATTAATTATTAGATAATATTTGATACATATTTTAAAAATTCTTTGATTATTAAAAAAAAATTATTATTAAATTTTTTTTTTAAATTTAAAAATTAAAAAATTAAAAATTTTAAAATTTGATTTTGAATTTGAAAAATTAATAAACTATACCTTAAAATTCATAAAACTAAGCTTAACAAACCTCTTTTTACCCTAAGACAACCTAAAAATTAATTAGGCTTATAAATAATAAAAACAATGTAATATTAACCTTCGATAAGACAAACCTTGTCAGCCCTCTCAAGTGACGATTTCTGTATTAATGCACCAATGAAAGAGGAACAATCTCCAGGCATCGCTATGTCCTGAAGATGAACCACGCTTGGTTCGAAATGATTACAATTAATTTTCTCACCGCAGATTCTCCATTAGATGCCATGAATCTTCACTGTGGAATCTCAGCAAACCTTAATAGAAAGAATTTTCCGTGGATATTTTATGGATCTGCTTTGCATCTGATGTTCTCAAATGGTGATTGGATAGTCTTCTGCTTCCCAGCATTGTGGAAATTCATGTGAGATCTATATTTTTCTACTATCATGGTCTTGTCTATAGGAGGGCGTTTTGGCTGGAGCGTTTTTGTAGGGGGACCTCAACTCGTTCAGTTTTCTTCATCTTGGATCAAGGGGTTTTCATTAGTTTCATTGTGATCTATGATTACTTCTTTTTACTTTCCTATAGCATTTAGTTTATTTATCTTGTCTTAGCAAATCTGATATTGTTGACGTTTGCTCATGCAGGGTAGGGGGCACATTGGTGGCTTGGGGCTTACATCTGTCATAGAAATCACGTGGATCTTCCAGAATTGATCGGGATAGCAAGGATCATCACTGTTCAGACTTCTACAAGAATTTCCAGGTACGATCCAACAGGTAACTCTCTTCTCTTTAACAGATCTTAATCCATTGTACCTGCTTTTCCTTCCATTTTTCTGAAAATTCCTAAAATACTAAAAACCCTAAAAAGCACTAAATCTGGGAACCGTCCGATCTTTGGCCAAACCACTTTTGGGTTTCATAGATCGAGCCTCCCCTTCACTGAATCTACTGCAACGCTGGTCAAATTCCTGCTGGTTTGACCTAGATCTGATTTTTAGCCTAAAAACTGCATAACCCCCCCACTGAAAATTTGACCTACTAGGGTTTTGATTTTTTCTGATTTCTGACTTCATAGACTGATAGATCGAGTTCCACACAGTCCAAATCACCCTCAACGTTGTCCAAATTCATGGCAATTTGACCTAGATCTGAGTTTTAGACTGAAACTGCCCTAGCGCCCTCACTGAAAATTGAACTTTTCCGGAGTTTGCTTTTTTCTGAAATCTGACATGTTAGGCTGATAGATCAGGGCTCGAGCACTCCAGAACACCCAAAACGCTGAGCTAGTTCCTGCCAAGTTGCCCTAAATCTAAAAAACTGACTTTCAGCCTCCTAGCCCCCCTCATCAGATTTTGACTTTTCCAGATCTGATTTTTCCTGCAATTTTCTGACTTAGGTTTGTAGATCGGGCCATCCTGATCTCATTTCTCCTCCAACCCTGAGCTGATAGTCTCCTAGTGGCTCTAGATCTGCAGATTTTCCTCTCCAAACCCTAGCACTAGCCCTCCTGCTGATTTTCCTGTAACCTGAATCTTCCGAGCCAAATCCTTTTCTGGGTCCATAGATCCAAGTATATCCTAGGTGGGTTCACTGAAACATTGTGCTGATACTGACTCCATTTCCCAATGCACGAAAGGCACTGATCTCCTATCTCTAGCGCTAGCCCTAAATTGACCTTAGTCCCGTTCTCTTTGCCAACATTCCTTGATAACTCAAATTACCTGATACTTTCATATCTTTCACTGAGTTTGTCTCCTTGGTACTAGATAGTCCCAACTCTGTCCTTGCTCACCCTGTCACAGTTACGTTTCCCAAGACAATGGTCATCTCCATCAGTTGCTAGTACCTAAACCCTAGAGCTAGGGTTTCCATTTACCTTACACCTTACGTACCTCAAAGCCACATTTGATCTGTTCTGGTGTCTAGGTCCAATCTCTCCTGTCGGGAGTAGATCCGGGTCTCCCCCATTGTTGTCTTGGACTTAGATAACATAAAGTGAAGGCTGCCTTGATTGGCGTGACAACCATCCATTTGGGAGTCTAGGCAGTCTTGGTTCCACCCCTTAGTTGCTTGCCCCTCTACCATCCATCCTAGATCCACCTCACACAGGCAACTACAAGGTTGGTGATAACAGGAGGATCAGTCCTCGAGGGAAGACCAGTGTCAATACAGAGTTTAATGACTGAATATGATGAACTGAAGATGATGTTGTTGCATGACTACTCAATCAAGACATGACCAGCGACAAAGTAGACAAGTGATTAACAGATCAACTGATGATGTGACAGAGATCTTTATGTATATGCAAGTTGGGTCTTGCACACACTTTCTTAGTTGGAACTAAGAAAAACCAAGCAGGGTCTTGGCATAAAAGTTGGTGCTTCTCAGTCAATTGAAGCTGATGTTGACCCCAAGGTGGTGGCCTTCAATGTAACCAATATCAATTTTGACATAATAAAGTTTACAAGTTTATCTTATGAAGTGTTTCTTGTGATGTGATTGATTAATGTTGTTGAAACTCGATTGTATACATATGATGCTCTTTGTTTAAATATTTGAATAAGTGAAATTGGTAAAAGGTGTTGTCCCACTGATTCACCCCCCCCTCTCAATGTAACATTGTGTCTAACAAGTGGTATCAGAGCTGGCCTTCACCAAAAGCCTAACTAACTTGAAGGAGATCTGTGGACACACAATCGATGCAAAGGCAAAGTCCCCCAACAATGATGAAGTTCCAGTACTTGATGTGACCGATTACTTTGGATGGAGAAGTAAGATGAAAGCTTACTTGAAGAAATTTGGTATATGGAAGATTGTGGTCAATCCACCTACTCAGTCCAACAAGACAGTAAATTCAGCTGCACAAAAGGATACCAAGAAGGACAACACCATTTCATTGAAGTTTCTTATGGATGGACTCTCAAGCTTTGTTAGAGAGAGTTTAGGAGAACACACTTCAGCCAAAGACCTTTGGTTCAAGCTGGAAAGTGAGTATCAAGGAAGAAACCAAGATACAAAGATTGAAGCAGAAGTCAAGTCTACTAAAGATGAAAGCAAGAAAAAAAGGAGGAGCATGCATCAGACACCAGTGAAGGTAAGAATATTTCTGATTACAGTAGCAGTGATTGTGATAACATTGAAGATGATCTTGAAGAAACAAAGAAAGATGTCCTAGCACACCTTCTAGCAAACATTGATCTCAGATACAATTTGAGACTTAAAAGAAAGATTTTGGGGTCCTTCGAAAAGTACCATGAGAAGTCTATCGATCTATTCAAGAAACTCAATCACAAGAAGACGAGTCTACAAGATGAGTTGAAAGACAAAGAAGATGAAGCTGAAAGACTAAAGACTGAATTGATCAGTCAAACAGGAGAACAAGAAGAGTCTAGTGAAGAACTTGAAGAAACAAGGAAGGCAGATGTTGAGCTGAAGACTCGGCTAGAAGAAGCCAAAAGGATAGAGGAAGTCTTGAAGGACAAATTGGATAAGAAGGAGGAGCAATGTTAAAAGCTTGAAATGGAAGTAGTTGGTCTCAGTAAGACAAGTGAAAAGTCCAATCCATGTGTGAAGTTCAAGAACAGATCGATTATCTTGGACGAGATTTTGAACTACCAAAGATCACCTTTTGACAAATTTGGCCTTGGTTACAACTCAGGAAAAGAAAAGTTCGTAGCAGACACATGGACACCTAGCAAGTATGAAGCAGGTCCCTCATTCTCCAAAGATGAAATCCAAGCTACTCCCCACATACCTGCAAAAGACATCAGAAATTTCGAAGGATATCAAGGAGATAGTTCTCAGAGCAAGTTCAGAAAAGATACATCTTCAAAGTGGAACCAGGCATCCAGGTATGAATATAGATTCAACGGTTATTGCTATTCATGTAATGGGTTTGGTCACAAGGCTATGGACTGTACATTCCATGGAAGAAGAAGTGGTGGAAGTCCCAATAACACAATTAGATGCTGGACTTATAACCATATTGGCCATGTTGCTACAAATTGCCACACCATGAGATGCTACAACCGTGTTGGCTTTGGTCATAAAGCTCAAAATTGTGCAATTCCAAGGAGACAATCCATGAAAAGTCCTTCATACACACCTGCAAAGAGAACCAATGAACCTTTGAAGCAGAATAATGCAGACAAACTTGAAGCTCAAAGGACAAATGGTCACAGCCAGGGACATTCCCAGGTATGGAAGAAAAAGAATGTTTTGCTAGATATGAATGAAGTCAACTTGTGCAAGGAAGATGGCTGCCATATGGCAAGCTAAACTTGAGGTCTGTCAAAGACCTTAATGCACCTTGAGTTCATGGAGTTTGGAGGATGACCTCAAGAGCAAATGAATGTCACTCCAAGCAACGAATCAGGTCCTAGGATCGTGATTGCAAACATAGATAGAAGCAAAGCTAATGCAATGCGGAGATGAAGTCTGGAAAGTGTGAGGTGTTACAATTTGGCTCAAGGAAGATGTATGTTAATAGGGGGAGCAGTAGCACTGAAGTAATGTTTCATTTATGCATGCTTACCTTCTATGAATTTACAAGCAAATTGTTGATGCATTCCTAAAGTGATTGACAAAAATGTCTATAAGAAACACATGTTGTTGGTATCTGATTATGTGACTTATATTGGTAGTAAAGTTGGTTATAATCCAGCTAGTTATCGAGATTTTTATCATGAAGAGCAACAGGCTAGAACTTGACATAAGCAGACCCTTCATGATATCATTGATAGGGGGAGCATTCAATGAACTGCAGAAGTCCTCAAGAAACGCAGCACCCTTTTGAAGACCTTTAAGCATGTGTCTAGGGTAATTGTTGAAAAGTTTACTCTGGAGGTCCTACCATGTTTTTGGTGTGGGTGTGATGCAAGAACCAAAACCTTTTGTCCTTATGTATTTATATAACAAAGTGACGTTTATGTAAATAAAGTGAATGTGTTTTTATACTTTAGAAAAGTGGGTCAGACTTAAATGATGTATTTAATAATTAAAGTTTTTAATTATTAAAAGTGAGTTATGATGTAGATCCTTGATTTTGTAAATGAATATCAAACCTAGATTAGCAGTTGATAAAGTTGGATACAAAAGACAAGTATAAAACAAAGAGAGAGGACAAATAAAGGTAACTCACCATCAATGAGAAGAGAGAGAGAAAATTGAGAAAGTGAGAAAGAAGAGATACTCTAGAGTGGGCACAAATCCCCATGCAAGGAGCAACACAAAAATTGAGGCAGCCTACACTAATCCGTACAGCAGGTTGAGCAGTCCGTACAGGCACAAAAATCAAGGCAAGGTACAGCAAACTGGCAGGCCGTACTGCTGCATTTATTGCAGGCACCTATGGCACGATTCCAGAGGCAGAATTTATTGCAGAAAGGATAGTTCGTATAGCACACATGTGGCAGAAAGTACAGTCTGTATGGGCACGTGTGGAGGCCGTACATCAAACTGTTCAGCAGTTAATTGCACGGAATTCGAGGTATTTTTGCTGCTGGTTTATTTTGGATATTTTTGCCAGAGAGGATTGAAGGAATAATTTCAAATGTAGTTGGAAATATTTCTGAGCATTCTTCTTTAATGAAAATTTATCTTTCTAGGGTTTTCCCCAAGCAGTGGGGTTTTGCTCGGTCTTAGACCAAAATCATTGTGTTCGTGTGCTTAAAGATTGTTTCAGTATTTGACATAATTTTTTGAAGCACATTTCAGAAGTGTGGTTTTACTTTCCAATCATTTAAGTTAAAACCCTAGTTTCTGTAAATGTTTGACAAAATGTGTAAATGAGTGAATCCATTTTCTTAGGTCATATTTTCTTCATGGTATCAGATCACAGTTTAACAGAGTCATACTGAAAAAGAAATTTAGCAAGTGTTCTTTGAAGTTTCAGAAAAGTGTTAGAACTATCTTCAGTAATTTTTTTTGGTTGCAAGTTATTTTCCATGATGAACATTAGGTATGCGGATCGGTTGGATGGAGTATCCAACTACATTCCATGGAAGGTAAGAATTATTGTTGTATTGAAAGAACTTAGAGTTTGGAGTTTTATTAAGAGTGCCACGACCAAGCCAACAAAAAAAAATGAGCTTGAAGAGTTTGAAGCTCATGAAGCCAGAGCCCAGAGAATTACTTTAGATGGGGTTAGAGACCATCTCATACCACACTTAGCAGAAAAGAAAACTGCTAAAGAAATGTGGGACACGTTGACCAAGTTGCTCAAAGCAAAGAACGAAAACCGGAAGATGGCCCTAAAAGACAAGCTACACAGCATTAAACTGAAAAATGATGAGGGTGTATCCTCTTACTTGACTCGTGTTACACAAGTTAAGGACGAGTTGGCAGCAATAGGAGAAACCATTCCTGATTCAAAACTAGTGAGGATAGCCTTGAAGGGATTCACTAAGAAGTGGGAGGTTTTTGTGAAGTGTATTGTGGGCAGAGAAACACTTCCAAGTTGGTCCAGATTGTGGGATGATTTTACCCAAGAGGAAATCCGAGATGGGTCACAGGTTGGCCAAACTAGTGAGGATGTTGAGTAGAATGTGGCACTTGCAACCAAATCCAAGAACAAAAAGAAGAAAGATCTAAGTCGGATCAAATGTTATCATTGTGGCCAGTTAGGACATTATGCCATGAAATGTCCTAAGAAAAATATTACGAAGACTGAAAGAGATCTGGCAGCCTCTATAGTAGCAGAAGACTATGCCAAGAAGTTTGAGCAAGAGTTTTCTCTTGTCTCAATTGATTCCAGTGTAGGGAGTTCTACCTTTGAGCATGTATGGGTTGTTGACAACGGCGCAACCAAACATATGACTGGAGTCTATGACTCTTTTCAGAGGATTACAATGTTGGGATCGGGACACTTCATTCAAACAGATGTTGATAGTCCCCAGATTGCTGTCCGAGGAGTTAGAATTATCAGATTTCAACTAGATTTCAGAGAGATCCTGGAATTACATGGAGTATTGTTTGTACCTAGGATGAGAGTGAGTAAACTCTCAGTATCATCCTTCGAGGATGAAGGCTATGGGATGACGATCAGGTCTGGCCATATCTTCCTGTATCGGAGAGATGAGCCAGTTAGGACCACCATCTTATTGGGAGATCGCAAGGACAAACTATATGTCTTGAGAGGGCATGTTGTATGACCAGAAGCAGGAGCAGGAGGATGGCTATTAGAGTCGGAGAATGAGGATGATGCTGCATTTGATAGATATGCAGAGGAGAGTGACTCTCTCCAAAGCACTGGCAGGAGGCTCAACTAGTCAAGTGATGGTGTAGTTGAGCAGGTTGATGAGACTCAAGTCGAGTCTCAGGCTTCAGAGTTTCAGTTCGAGGTAGAGCATCTGTTTCCGAGATTGATTCCAGAGCAAGAGGGAGTCGTTGCAGGAGTCAGAGATGGAAATAGCGTTGCGAACCTTCCTCGTTAGGAGGGAGTGTTGAAAAGTTAACTCTGGAGGTCCTCCCATGTTTTTGGTGTGGATGTGATGAGAGGACCAGAATCTTTTGTCCTTATGTATTTATGTAACAAAGAGACGTTTATGTAAATAAAGAGAATGTGTTTTTATACTTTAGAAAAGTGGGTCACACTTAAATGATATATTTAATAATTAAAGTTTTTAATTATTAAAAGTGAGTTATGATGTAGACCCTTGGATTTGTAAATGAATATCAATCCTAGATTAGGTAGTTGATAAAGTTGGTTACAAAAGACAAGTATAAAACAAAGAGAGAGGACAAATAAAGATAACTCACCATCAATAAGGAGAGAGAGAAAATTGAGAAAGTGAGAGAGAAGATATACCCTAGAGTGGGCACAAATCCCCATGCAAGGAGCAGCATAGAAATCGAGGCAGCCTACACTAATCCGTACAGCATTTTGAGCAATCCATACAGGCACAGAAATCGAGGCAAGGTACAGCAAACTAACAGGCCGTACTGCTGCATTTATTACAGGCACTTGTGGCACAATTCCTGAGGCAAAATTTATTGCATGAAGGACAGTCCATACAACATGTGTGGCAGAAAGTACAGCCCGTACAGGCACATGTGGAGGCCTTAAACCAGACTCTTCAACAGTTAATTGCACCGAATTCAAGGTATTTTTGTTGCTGGTTTATTTTGGATATTTTTGCCAAAGAGGGTTGAAGGAATAATTTCAAATGTAGTTGGAAATATTTCTGACCATTCTTCTTTAATGAAAATTTCTCTTTCTAGGGTTTTCCCCAAGCAGTGGGGTTTTGCACGGTCTTAAACCAAAATCATTGTGTTCATGTGCTTAAAGATTGTTTCAGTATTTGACAGAATTTTTTGAAGCACATTTCAGAACTGTGGTTTTACTTTCCAATAATTTAAGTTAAAACCCTAATTTCTGTAAATGTTTGACAAAATGTGTAAATGAGTAAATTCATTTTCTTAAGTCAGATTTTCTTCAGTGACCACAGTTACAATTGCCCTAATCTCAGACTTGTACTATTCGTGATATCATCCGAGTTTTGAAAAGATTGTTCCAAGGAAATAGGAGGTGTTGCAGTACTATTGAAGACTTTAATCCTTATCCAAGTAAAGAGCGGATTGGTAATTATCTTGGGCTCAGCTTTTGGAGCATCTATTTGTGATGACCAGGAGCATAAGTAGTTGATGAAGTCTTGAGGAATGAAATTCCTTGAAGACTTGTTGAAGTTCCTTGCATAAATCTAATTGCAAGCGATACTCATTAATTTTTGCAGCAGATTTAAAGCAAGACCTCAGGAAGAGCCAAGAAGCAAGGAGAAGAAGTTTTTCGGTACAAACTTAGCAGCATAAGTATTAACATCCACAGCTTATTGATTAAATGACATGATCCTTGACACCCAAAGTGAAGTTGATGGCAAACAAGTCTGATTGATGAAGCTGCAAGGTCAAAATCTGATCTTGGCCAAGACTTTTGAAAGCATTTGTATAGATCAAACCCTTGAAGACAATTGAAGACATGAAGGATGCATTCTTCAAAGCGCAGATCATGGAGTAAAAAGACAAAGGTTAGGAATTGGTCTTGGACAGGGTTGAGAAATCTATCCTGATTCCTAAGGTGAAGCTTGCAGCAAAACAAACAAGTGGGATAGAGATCTGATCTAGCAAAAGACATTTATGGACCAGCTCGGGCATACAGAGACATCTACAACACTCGTACAAAAATCCTCTCAAGTATCTAAAGTTCTGATTTTAGTAGTCAAAGGAAACCAAAGTTTCAAAGATCGAATAGCATTTTGGCCATCATCACAAAAGCTCTGAAGATGATGCTAGAAGATCTGATTGAAATACTTGAAGAAAGATGATTATGAAGTTTTGTTGTAGAAGTCATCAATGCAGATTTTTGAAAAATAAGAGGTTTGAAGTGTAGGCATACTAATACACTTTTTCAAGTCCACTAAGTAAGAGTGACTTAGATCAGCTTGAAATCAGACTTTAGCAGAATTTTTTAAATATAGTAATCACTTTTTGAAGCAATAATCTGAATACAATTGTGGCATCATTATTAGATGCAAATTTGATATTGAAAATAGTTGATGGTGTGTTGAAATTATTGGTTAAAAGGGAGGCACCTAAATGTCAAATTCGTGAAGCTCTGCCACAGACATCATTAGAAGGCTTTGTTGAGAACTATCATGACATGACAGCCTGAGGAATTAACAAGTAAATACCACAAAGAAGTGACCTTTTTCACATTAACTTAACAGAAAATTGCAATGACAAGCGAAGGAGAGTGATTTGTTTTGATCAAAGTGATCAGACTATGGACTTCTCATTGGCATGGTTGTACTTGTGACAGCTTATTGATATGATAGCTGAGTGCAGATGGACATGATAGTATCTTGATGGAACAGTTTAAGACCAAGCATAGTCTAGCAACTCTTTGAAGCAAATATAGTGAAGTAACATGTGAGGTTGTATAGTTCAAAAGCAAGCCGCATGTTTTAAGTAATGATCTGAGTTCATGCAGTAGCAAGATATATCGAGAAGTTCACAAAGAATACAATCTGAGCGCAATGTGTTGCACAGTTTAAAACTGAATTGAAGCACCTCTAAGGCCAATGTTGACAAGACTAGTGAAGTCTGAACTTTCCTCAAAACACTGATCCAAACCTCAGGCAACCAAAGTAGATCAAATTTTTGATGAAAAGACAGTTGCAGTAAAGAAGATATACTGAAGTCATTCCTATAAACCGAAATCAAGGAACTAGCCAACTAAATAACTACTGAAACTAAGTTGCAAGGAAAGTAAATCGCACGGCAGGAAAGTAAAACACACGATAGAAAAGTAAATTCACACCAGCTGCAGGTATCAGGAGTATGAATCAATTGTCTCCCAAAGCAACCCTATCGATGTGCAGTAAAACTAATTGCAGAATTACAATCCTAAATCGTTCTTGCAGAAATTGAAATTCACACCATGCTAGAAAGTAAATGCTAAAACTAATTCACACTTTGCGGGAAAAGCAAATTCTAAGACTACATTTATACTGTGCAGGAAAGTAAATTCTAAATCCAAGTTCACACCACACTTGACAGAAAGGTAAATTGCAAAAATAAAATTTAAAAGCTATCCTTGCCAAATACAAGTTATTGTTTATGATCCAAGGTAGTAAATAAGATTATTGCATTAAACACATTCATTTTAAAAATAAACTTTTAAATCACTAATCTGTGGATTAAAATCAAATTGCAAAAATAAACTTCACACATAATAAGAAATGAAAACTAAACAATGAAGTAAAACTAGATCAACATAAAATAAATAAAATCATCTTACAAAAATTACAAAGCTAAGATCTATATTGAATCAAGATGAAAGTATAACTTTATTCCATTATTATTTAGACTAATGCTCTAAGAGTCTTTCCCTTGAATGGAGAATGAGCTCTTATTTATACATGAGTTCTCCATAACTAATAATAAATGAAGATCCAAAATATCCTCAACAAATTCCTAAAAACTTGGATCTCAAAACTAATTCAAAACTATCCCAAGATCATTGCCAAAAATTCAAATCTAATCTTTATCCAAGATTCTTTTCATATCCAAGAGGTTGATGATGCTCCTTGATCCATGGAATGACAAATGGTTGAAGAGAAATTTGAATTATTGATTGTTTTGTAGGTTCTGTAGGAGTTTCCGCAATTGGTAGAGTTTTTGCAGCTGCCTGTAGAGTTTCCGCAACTTCCTGTAGAGTTCCCACCGCTGCCTATATAGTTTATGCAGTTGCCTGTAGAGTTTCTGCAACTGCTTGTAGAGGTTCCACAGCTGCTGCAAAACTCCCTCAAAGATTTTGTAGTTGCTTCCAACAGATGATTCAATATTCAAAGCAAATACATAGTACACTAATTCTCTCAATGTTAGTAAAATACACTAATTCTCTCAATGTTAGTAAAAAATCAAATGAAATAATAAAACATGTACTAAAAAAACACCTTGAGCATAAAACCCCGCATATGAGCATTAGAAGGGATTAGTGCATGAATATGGATAAGCAAAATGGATTATAGATTAGGTGAAATGATGATCAAAATATGCTAAATTCAAGGCCCGTCAGAGCCAGCCTTGTTTCATGCTGGATATGAAGACCACACGTCTTTCACAAAGCTAGCCCTGTTTCATGCTGGATGTGAGGACCAATACGTCTTCCAGCAGAGCCAGCCTTGTTTCATGATGGATATGAAACACTGTGACTGTTACTCCATCTTTAGGATGAGTCTCGGATAGTCACGCATAGTCCTCGCAGACCTTGACTATTACCTAATTTTTAAGATGAGTCTCTAGTAGTCTTAAACAAATAAAATTTGTTTACTACAAAAATACCAAATGTAAATAGGCTAAATATTCCATAAAGAACAAGTATGAATAAAAGTATAATAGATAAGTGATGGTATTACAATAGAATGATGATTGTATAATAACCATGCAAGGGTTGCTTTGGTGATGATATGCCACCTTTCATGAGGTGTCTTTTCATTTAGTTATTTATTTATTTATTATTATTAATGTTTATTTGTATATATTTTGTTCATTACATTGCCTCTCCCTTAGAGATGCTTTGACCTCAAAGCATAATTATGGACAAGTTTTATCCAATGTTCTTGCTCGTAACCCTTTTTTGTGATCTTCTGTCTTGGTAGCTACAATGCATGACGAGAAGAGACGATGTGTTCTTTTAAACATTAAGTAAAAATGTTGCGTCATTCGTGACGTGGTCCACCCGAGATCTAGCTTCATTGGAATTGGTTGTTGATCAATAGTTCGGAGTTGTCGATTTTGCCTTTGCTCTTTGTAGGAATAATATTGGTTCTTTTCCTCTTGTCCTTGTCGTCGATCATAATGACGCTTGTGATTTGGATGGCGATACGATACTAGAGTCGCTTGTGGAGTGTTTACAAGAACTTCAATTTTTGGTGCTTCTAATGATTTTTGTGATTGTTTTTTGAAACCATCTTCTCTTGATGATTGTAGTGATGTGACAATATGATCGTTCTTCGGAATTTGAGTATTAACAAGCTTTGTATTGATTCCCTTTTCCGATGTTTGAATTTGAGCCTATGATGACTTCTCTATTGCATCAGTCATTGTTTCCTTGTCGATAATTGGTTCTTTACAATCTAGCTTTTCTTGCAAAGATTTATTCTCGTGCTTTAGTTTCCTAACTTGTATAAGTATGTCCTTATTAAGTTCCTTTAAGCGTAAGAGTTATTCCTTATAGTTTGACTTGTCGACTTCATTTTGATTATCTTGATGTTTGTGCTCTCTTTCTTTTAAGCTTTTTATTTGCTCTAGCAATTCCTGATTAAACCCTTTTTACGAAAGATATTTCTTCGTCCTTGCCTGATAAAAAAATTTTAAGATCTTGATTCTCCTCTTCTAATTTTTTATTGCGTTGAGCTTTATCCTTTGCCTTCTTGATTTGCACTTACCCAATTTCTAATTATGATCTCTTAGAAGAGAGATCTCTTCTTCTTTATCTGTGATAACTTTGTCGAATTGTTTTTGTTTCGTCTGTATTGATTTCTCATTTTCCCTGCACAATCACCTTTGATATTTCATTGAAGTCTTCAGATGACGCGACTTCTGATTTTGACTTCATATTAATCTCCTGCAATGTGATTTTATTCTTTTTGTAGGGCAATGTCAGAAACTTCGTTTCAGCATTTAAGATAAAAGTCCCCAATGTTTCTATCCACGGTAATCCCAAAATTAGGTCATTGTCACTGCTCCACAAGGATTTAACTATGAAGTGCAAGACGTTAGTATAATCTCCAATGTACACTTGTAAATTGCTTATTTCATATTCTTTTGTATTCTAAAAGTCTAACCTTTCACCTATATTTGGCTCTAGAAACGCTATCTCATTAGCAAGGTCAACACTAATATAATTATTGCATTCGACAGGAGCAGTAAAAACAGTAATGTCTTTCCATCTAATTGTTCCTTTTATTTGAAATAATACTGAAGCACACACTCTTGAATTTTTAGGAAATCTTCCATTCTCTTCATTAAACTCCATTTTTTTTCTTTCAGATTTGCAATTGGCGGATTTTTCTTTCTAGCTACTTTATACTTCTTATAACTTCTTATAACTCCTAATATATATATATACAAACTCCAATACTCAATAATAACTTTAATAACTTTGAAATTGCCCCTTATAACTATTCTAAAACTCTCTCTATATAAGAGAGATTAAACACCCAAGTTCTAATTTTTTGTAGAAGTAATTTTCCTTTCGTAACTTGCTAAAACTTTATTTAGAATTGTAATATTTAACCAACTCTTTCTCGTTGATAGCCCTTACTGTTTTCTTTTTCGCTTTGACTTTAGACTTAAAATTATGCTTCCGTGAATTAATAAATAATAACAAATAAACTTTCAATCAGGACTCCTTTTTTTCTTTTTTATAATCATATTTCGGTATCTTTTGAAGTTTTCTCATAAATAATTTATCAAATCAAAACAAATTCTTAGATGAACTATCACACTGATTTAACTCCAATCGACGGCTTATGGTTTCCTTCACAATTTCAATTGGCTACTTGGTTTATTTGCACAACCCTGTTATTCATGAGATTGGTAGTGATTTACGGTAGTGGTTGGGCACGGCAAAGTGGATTGACGCAGTGCAATTTTGAAGTGGTATGACGAATCCCCTACTAAATCGTAGTGTTGACACCTATGTGATTACTGCAGACAGAGTTCTCGGGTACTGGAGGCTCTTATTTTACAACCTCTTAAATTTATTTATGATCTCCAATTTGGTTGCTTCCCTTGAGTTTGGTGGCCTCGCGAATCGTGTACAACTCGTCTTTCCAGATCCCTGGTGGCAAGTAACTTGATCGTTGGATAGGTGGTGCCCCCCTATTTTAATGTGTGTTGATGATGAAGCGTCTTCAGTAACGAACCTATATTTTTAATTTTTTCTTATTCTCTGATAATTCTTCAATTCTCTTTTGTGAAAGATAAAATTTCCTTGGTCTTTGGTCTGCTTGAAGTTGCACAACGAAAAGTTTCTTTCAAATTGGCAGCAGAATGTTATTTCAAATTGGCACCGAATCTTTGTGATAGAATTTTAAAAAATACTTTCCGGAAGCTAGCGATAATGATTGCAATGGCCAAAAGTCAGTTTATGGTCAAGACCGAGTCAGAGAATCTCTAAATACTCTTTTATATGGCCAAAAGCCAATTAGACAAAGTCTGGAAGTTATGGTCGGATCAGACCTTGCTCTGATACCACTGAAACAAATCACATTTGTTTACTACAAAAATACACACGTAAATAGGCTAAATAGTCCATAAAGAACAAGCATGAATAAAAGTATAATAGATAAGTGATGGTATTACAATAGAATGATGCTTGTATAAATACCCATGCAAGGGTTGATTTGGTGAGGAGATGCCACCTTTCATAAGGTGTCTTTTCATTTAGTTATTTATTTATTTTTTATTATTTATGTTTATTTTTATATATTTTGTTCATTACATAGTCCTTGTAGGTTTTGACTATGCACATGGTCATCGAAGACCTTGATTATTACTCCATCCCCAGAATGAGTCTCGAATAGTCATCAGAGGACTTGACTGTCTCTACTCATGTGGGCATACGGAGTCATGTACTATGACTTACTGGCATCAAAGCTATGCATAACATAACTTACCAGTGTCGGAGCCAGGTATTCTAGCATGACTTACCCAATGAGCTACAGAGCCAAGCATAGTAGAAAAAATCGCCGATTTTTCGGCGATGTCCCGAAAAATCGCGATTTTTTCTGGCTGCCGATTTTTCGGCCCGAAAAAATCGCGATTTTTTCAAAAAATCGGACATCGTGAAAAATCGGCAAACATCGGCAAAAATCAGCAAAAATCGGGAAAGATCGAGAAAAATCGGCAAATAGGGGAAAAAATCGGGAAGGAAATTTTGACCCTATTGAAGTACAAAATTTGCATTTTTTAATGCTTGCCGTGGTTTGCCGATTTTTGCCGATTTTTTCGCCGATGTTGCCGAGAAGATGTTTTCTGGACCCTCGCCGATTTTTTGCCGATGCCAATTTTTTCCACTATGGAGCCAAGTACCATGACTTACTGGCATCGGAGCTATGCATAGCATAACTTACCAGTGTCGAAGCAAGGTATCACTGCATGGCGCACAAGTGTCCACCCATAACACAAGAGTTCATATAGAATCACTGTCATAATTCACAGGTGTCCACATCAAATTCTCGCCCACAAATGTTTATCTAGAACTCAGGTGTTCCCAGAATCACCGTCATAGTTCATAGGTATGGAATCACTTGTCCCACATGTGTACCTATAACTCGGGTGTTGAAAAGGAATCGCTCTCAAAGTTCGTAGGTGTTCACATTAGGACAAAGAGTTCATACATAACTCATCCTTCCCTCTTAGCTAGGGGTATAATCATGGAACCAATCTCCCACCCGATCACAGAGTGTCAGGGAGTAATGTATGGTCTCATCCTATGCCATACAAGTACCAATGTGCGCCAGCGTGCACTAACCTCTCCATCCCATCTCAGGATGTCCAAGAGATCTCCTCACTCCTTCCTAGAATGATCTGGAAAATGCATGTTGGCCTCTCCATCCCATCTCAAGATGTCCGAGAGATCTCCTCACTCCTCAGAATGATGGGGACAATGCATGTTGGCCTCTCCATCCCATCTCAAGATGTCCAAGAGATCTCCTCACTTCTTTTGAAGTGATCGAGAGAATGCATGGTATCTATATAATCGTCCTTCCCTCTTAGCAAGGGAAATAATCACGAGACTAATCTCCCACTCCTTCTTAGAGTGATCAAGGAGAATGTATGGTCCCATCCTGCATACATATCAGCTAGCAGAGGCATCAAATAAATTAGGGCAAACATTTATGTCCTACACTACTCTAGATATGAAAAATAATAACAAATCATATCACTGAAATCATGTGCCTAAGAGAGAGTATCAAATAGGCTAGTTTCCCCACCCCATCTCAAGGTCTCCAAAAATCCTCCCTCTGTGTTGGAGCATTCTGCTCCCTCTACATCTGAGCATCTTGCTCCCTCTATAGTTGATCATTATGCATCTTCTCTGGAAAATCCATAGATATGATGTAAGTATCCATCCTCCTGACAACTAGGTACATCAAGGATCCTGCAACTGTCTGTATGAATCGAAACAACATCGCCATCAGTGTAGCCACAATCATCATGCTCGATCTGCTAAGGATCTCAACTGTGCTCTTCCTTAACTTAGGAAGACTTCATCAGATTTCTGTTACACCATCCATGAGTGATGTAATAGGCTAGGATCCTTACCTTAAGAGCTAACTCCCTATGTCTCCTCATAAATCGGATGAGTAATTATCGTCCTCCATAATCCATCTATCATGACTCTGATTGGAAAGTAACTGCTTTCCATAATCGTCACAGAGACGAACAACTATAGCGGAGAGACCGACATCAGTTGAATCCTTCTGCTTCCAATCGCCAATCTCTACATGAGATCATATACGCTTGTGGGTCATGTGTCCACGTATGTATTTTGTCCTCATTAGTTTGTTGTCATGACTTCCACTTAACTGTTTCGATCGAAAGTCATCCTTCTTTCTAGGATGAGAATCATGCTTCTACAAGCTTTCTGCTTCTGATCCATCTACATATCAACAGGATCACTTGTCCTTCAGACCAAGTTTCATCATCCTTTACTTGTAGGCCATAGCATTTCCTACAAGTCAAATCCCATCAGATGGTTAGCAACATTGCATAATCAAATTTATTCAATGCAATAATAATGGTTCATCCATGTATGTAGGCATATTTTAGCCAATGCTTCAACACAACATACACATGGCTATTATTCGGATGCTTGTGATCTCCATTATAATATACCATCAAGAGTGTGCACTATTCTAAGCATGTTAGAATGAGATTTCATCCAAGAGGGTTCCATGAAATGTTGTGCAGCATTACAGGCTAAATCATAACAAATATTACTCGAGCCTATTGTACATCAATAAAAGAACTATATCAGATGCTCAACAACTTCCTAAATCTAGGAACATGTTCAAAAACAACCAGATCTTGTCTACCAGAGCATGTAAAATCAAATACTTATCTTTTATTATTTTGTGGGTGGGCAATAAAAGAACTATATCATATGCTCAACAACTTCCTAAATCTACGAACATGTTCAAAAACAACCAGATCTTGTCTACCAGGGCATGTAAAATCAAATACTTATCTTTTATTATTTTGTGGGTGGGCTCCCACAGCCTCCTTTGAGAGTACACTAATCTTCATTTTCTTGTTGGGAGTCCACCGTCACTTGGATCTTCATATCATTGCCTCAACATAGGGAGTACTAGAAGAACTCCTTTCAACGATCTTCTGTACTTTCTTCCAAATCATCATTCCTTGACCTCTTATGTGGAGTATCTTCGTCGAAATCAACAGTTAAGCCTTCATCCTCCCTTTTATCTAGATCATGACACTGATTCGCATAGTGTCCATATTCATGACATTTGTAGCACCGGGTTTGTGAAAGTTTCTTCCTTTTCTTTTGTCCTGGTATGGGACTTGAAACCCCACTTTTGTCATGAAACTTTCTTCCCTTACCTTTCCCTTTCTTGTCATGAACTATAAGGGCCTAAGTTTCTTCATGTTGAACTTTTTCATCAACATCAACAGTTGAGGCTTCATGCTTCCTTTTCTTTGGATTACAACAATCTCTGACAAGGTGTTCATATTTATTCCAATTATAGCAACAGACAATGAAAGATCCTTCTTCTTTTGTTCTGGAATCTCCCTATCAACAATTTTAGTGGGAACCTTAGACTTGCAAACCTCGTCAAGTCTATGGTCAACCTTCATGTTGATCTTCTTGACTACAACCTGAAAACTGCTTCAAAAACCCTAGCAAGAGCTAGGTCTCGGATGAAGAATGGAGGATTGCAAAATTGAAGCTATAGATGAATGCGCCCTACTGAGGCAAGGTGGAGCAAGGTAAGATCGAACCAATTATGTGGTCTGATGGGCTAGATCCAAGAAGCCCTAGGTTTTGGCCCAACAGTATTGGGTCAAAAAATGAAGTTCCACCAAATTGAGGTTGGCCTCCACAGAAAGATGCGCCCTAGGAGGGCGAGTTGCTCTATGCTCCTTTCGGGATTGTCTGATGTGAAAAACACTCCAAAATGTGGAGCCCTAGATCTTCGAGAATGACTCCTAGCGTCACTCTGATACCATGCTAGAATTTGATAGCTGCAAAACCAAAATCAATAGAAGAATGTCAAAGCACAAAAACAACGTGTTGATCTCATTTAACCACAATGATCACAAGGATCATCTCCCAACCATAGACAAAACAATGTCACCCTCGAGCTCACCCTTCCAATAGAGAAGAATCGTTCAGAGATAGATGTACATCCAGATGATAGTAGCATAAACCCAAGAAAGCAAAGAGAAACCTCTCCAAGAATGGAGAACCCCAAAATCAGTCTTCTCCTAGCTGTAACGAACTTATCTCCTCACTTGAGGGAACTTGCTTGAGTGCTTGATGTAAAAATTAAGTTTGGCGCCTCCTATTTATAGTGGAAGTTGCCAACGATTTAATTTTTCTTTGTGGATGACTTGTCCTCTTCACTGGGACCGACTTCACTTGTTTTATTTCTTTCTAGGCCGACTTTTGTTTTCTTCCAAGGTAGACTTGTGAGGATGAACTTAACGCAGATACTACAATAACAGGTATATGGCCTCCAAATCCTTTCAATATTATTCCAAAAAAATAATCAAACAAGTTACAAGAGCAAAGGTTCAATGCTTCCCTTTCAAATAATGGAGAATGAGCTGGCTTAAATAGAAGAAGAGGGCCCAAGAGGGCACATTAGCTAGAGGGAGCAACTTGCTAAAGGGCAAAGAAAAATCGAGTTGCTTTGGAGTGATTTGGGGGATTGGATTAGAAAAAATCTCATAAATCAGCTTTCTTCCAAAAATCATCTTTGTCATGAGAGATGCGCCCCCTCTTGAGAAAAATCAATTTGCTTCGATGGCAATTGGAATCTCCAAGATTTAGCTTTTAGATAAATCAAAATAATTGTCCCTTTACTTTGCCAACTAAGAAGACATGTCTCCAACATGTTTCCTTGATTTATTGAGATGTTGATTTTCTCACTTTTTCTAATTTTGGGCCATTTTTATTCTTTTTGAGAAAAATTAAAATTAAGTGATAAATAATCACTAACTTTAATTTCAAAGTGGATTTATGGGCAAAATGGGTGGGGTCTGGATTAGAAAATGAGAACCCTCATGGAAAAAACCCATTCCTAACCACTTCTATGACTTAGCAAATACTTTTAATTTAAACATGCCTGTTTTTTACGGAAAAATTAAAAATTACCGAAACATTAAAAACACCTCAGGGGGACTTGGTACATGTTCATATGACTCAAAAATAATGACTAGCATGGTAATATAGATTGACACCTAGGTTTTAATAACCTCCTAAGACCTATCCACAAAGACACTTACTCTAGCTTTGGAGGAGCGAGTGAAAAACTCAAAAATTATAACTCATTAAAAAATGACATAATTTTCAATGAAAAAGCACCCTATAGTAAAGTATTGATGACTAAGTCCTAGGAAATCCAAACCCTTTACAAAAGTTCATCATGCTATGTCATTTATTACAATTCGCCGCAGGGTATGAACATGTAAAAATAATAATAAAAATGGCCACTAATGGCCTGATGGACCTCAGAACACTAATTATGAAAAACTGGATTGTTCAAGCCTTCGGTGGCTCACCGGAAATCCACCTAAACGCAACTTAGTGGTTAACATGCCACACATTCTGAAAGAAGATCTCCGATTCTGAGTAAACTAAAAAATAACCACAAGAATCTAAAAATCCATGGTACAACGTCAAAAAAAGAATATATTCAATATATAAAATACCAATTTTGACCGCCACGGAGAGATACTAGCCTTTTTACCAATAAGACAAATTGGATCACTAAGACTGTTATAATCACAGTGAATGCATTCTTATCTTCACAACTTGAATGTCAGCAGATTTTCTACACAACAAAGGAATGAGAAATGGGTTTGCCAACTGATTACCTTGGTTATTGTTGATCCAAGATGACAATGTGCACCAACTAGATTCAGTTCGTTTGGATGTGCTTTCACAGTATCTAAAAACCATTGCAATTTCTCGTTTCTGATGCCAAACTTAGAGTTCTTGTTTCCAGTTGCAACATATGGGTGAACCTAAGATGGAAGAAACAAACAAAATTAGCTTGCAGTAATGCATGTGCATATCACAAGCTTTTCTTCAGAGGTAGACCTAAGTTGGCTGACCTCAGGGTCCACATCTGGATTGATGCGAAGCAGTACACGGACCTTCCTCTCCGCAATCCTCGCTGCCTCCACAATATTGTCCAAATCAAATTCACTATCTATGTTCACCAAAACTCCCTCCTTTGCAGCCAAAACAAGATCGTCTAAAAGTTTTCCATTTCCATTAAATATACACCTGCTCATCCAAAAAGCCAAATGGCTAACGATTTAAATTTGCAGAACTTTTGAATTTTATCAGAGAAACTGAGTCACACTAGGTTTTGTTGACTAGATCAAATTGCCAAGTAATGCCAAAATCTCATAATGACGACAAAATGCTACAATCGCTTTTCTGATCTCCTCACCTACTTCAACCAAATTCTCATAACCACTAGATGCTACCAATTATTTCTGATATCTCCTTACCCACTTACGTGACACTCATGCACGATTAATGCTGAAATCTGCAAAGAATTAGCAGGCAATATTTCCAAACAAACTTCCAAGTACAGAAACTTACAAGAATACAGAATTAAAACAAAGTATGTAAGACAACAACAACAGAGAAAACAATTATAACACACTCCCTTCCAGGTAGGACACTCCATATATAGAAAACACCCAACTATTTTTTTGAAAATGTCGTTTATATTAACAGAAATATGGTACACAAAATATATACAACCAAGGACATTCCATACAGAGAAGAAAACCCAAAAGTTGTAAGCCTACAAGATAAGATAAATTTATTAATGTCCAACAAATGACCAAAGAAGTAGGTCAATGGGACCGTGTGGTAACATGATGTCAATACAAAGCGGGAGCACTCAGGCTGCTCCTATATAAAGCAAGATGTGAAACTCGGTCCGAAAGCCAAAAAGAGCCAACTCCAAAGATGGAGAGACAACCTAGAAGAGATAATTCCAAAGAGAACCGATACAAAAGAAAAATGTACAAGGAGAGTGGATCTAGGAACTGTGATACAAAAATGGATAATATGTCATGGCACACTTGAAGCACAGGAAGCATCTCTCCTAACATCCGAAGTCGAATGAAAACTAACAGTATTAAACCAATTGTATTATAACTGTATTAAAACAAATACCACCGTCGAACAATTTCTTGCAAAAGAGAATCAAATTGCATGACAGTGAGCTCGTGGCAAGAAATGAACATAAATTTGTGAAATATGGGTTCTTCAGAAATAGACAGTGTAACCTCTAATTTACTAAAGCCTAAAGGAGATCAACCTAGTTACAAATTCTGGTTCCAAAAGCAGCCTATGTCCCAGGACGACAGCTTCATTAAACACTAGGAAGTGCAGAGTTATCTGAATCAAATTTCTTATTCGTGCCACAGCAATGTTCAATTGCACCATATCTGCTATACAAACAATTTAGCTGCCATAGGCTCTCACTTTATCAATGCTCACTCATTTGCTGTGTGTATGCCTATTTTCTTCTGAGCGTCTGAGGATTGATATTGTATAATCAACCAATTACATTAAAGATTTAGTTAAGACCGAAACTTCTAAAAACTGATCCATTGACTTGAAAACGAATGCTCTAAAATGGTTTTTAAAGCAGACCAAAATTTATAAAATGGTTTATGCAGGTATAACAATAATTAAATATAATGATTAGTAGATCAAAACAGAAACGAATGTAAGCATCCAACATGCTCCTTACAGGTAATGGCCAGGATCAGATTGACAGTACAGTCCTTTTATGGAAAAATTGAAATAGATATATTCACATATAACCCAAATTTAGAGAAGGTTTATTGCACAACAGTTCTCATGATGACACCATGGTGGAGTAATTCCAATAAGTGTTGGGAGTTATTAACTCCTACTTGTCTTGTTGATTAATGTGGGATTATTCATCATACCATAATGTTGCGGTTTGTTAATGTATTGGTTATTAGAGTTTGTCTCTATGTGAGAGGTTTGATGCTAAGTTTTAGGAGGTAGTTAGATTTAGTTGATGACAGAGAGACTCTCTCTAACTGAGACTTCTATTTATTTAGGTGTGTGGTTAAGATATTATCTTAACAAGTTTGTTTGTGTGCCTATCTTGAGGCATAGCTTGATGTATATATGTGTACTATTTCATGAATGAATAATATACTCAGAATTGTTTTGGTGTCTGAAGAGAATGTCTCATTTCCCATTTTCTTACACGGTATCAGAGCTGGTACAGCCCTAACTCTCTCATGAGAGGAAGCTGTGATCATGCCAATTCTGCAATTTTAATCCTTTGTACATAAATAGGATTAGATTAGCGTATAAGGTGAAAGTAGATTAGTTGATTTGTGAGTGATTTCTGGTGTGAGTTTTTTTTGTGCCTGTGTGGGTTGTTTGCTTGCTGTTAGAGAAAGCAGTTGCGGGTCTGAGAAGAACATTGCTGCCAATAGTTGAGATCATCGAATTTCAAGAATTCCTTGGCCATCCCTGGGGAAGAGATTTCCAGTATGATACAGAGTGTCACAAAGTGTTGTGTGTCAGATAGGTCACTAGCAACAAGTTCAAACCTAATATCTCTGCATATTCATTCTACGAGTCATCGGGGCAATAACAGACCAACATCTACCCATTCTAGACGAGGCAAGTGAAGGGGATAACTACATGGATTTCCTGGATATTCTACAGCATTTTGCATTTGATACTAAGCAAACTCCCAGGGATTCTGTGGCAACAGAGCTGCATGATCAGAAATCCACTGCATCGATAAAGAAGATGCCATTGGTGTTTTACGTAGTATTTCTGTTCACAAAGCAAGAATTGATACGATGTAGAACTTTGGTTAACGGACACAGATGGTATCCGATTGTGGGTTCTTTGTTTGCGGTTTCGAAGAATCGAAGTTTCTCAAGGAATCAACACTTTAAACCTCACAGCAATTGTCATTAGGTGGAGCTGCATGTCCATTGGCTTGAAAAAATGTATTCTGAGGGAGAGGAGATGCACGCGTGTAGGAAACGTGGTAAGATATTTTATATTGAGGCTGCAGGCAGCAGGATGTTATTTTTTTTATTCTGATGTATTAGCATTATTTTTGCTTGAGATGATGAATTTCCAAATTAATGAAAGAGGTTATAGTGGAGTGGAGGCATTTGCATCTTCAGAGGGAGGAATTTCAGGTTCAACTCAGTATGAATGGTTGCCCAGATAGTTTGGGAGTACATGGATCTCGAGAAAGATCCCTCATTGGTTGAGACATGCATATGGATTGCAGTCTACTGGTGAGGTTACAAGACATGCATGTGGATTGTTGTCCAGTAATTGACTTCAGAAGATCCATGATTCGTGAGTTTGGGGAGGTGGAATCCGCAAACTCGGAATCCGACTCGTGAGCTACACCTTTACAATTGTTATGAGACAACTTGACAGGGTTTGATGCCTGCAAGATTTCAAAATGATTAAAGATGTTGATGAAGACCTGGCTTGACATAAATCAAGACAAGTACTCATTAAGAGGGGGTGTTGGAACTTGGAGTAATTAACACCTACTTGTCTTGTTGATTAATGTGGGGTTATTCATCATACCATAATGTTGTAGTTTGCTAATGTATTGGTTATTAGAGTTTGTCTCTATGTGAGAGGTTTGAAGCTACGTTTTAGGAGGTAGTTAGATTTAGTTGGTGTGAGAAAGATTCTCTCCAACTAAGACTTCGATTCAGGTGTGTAGTTGATATATTCTCTCAACAAGTTTGATAGTGTGGTTAAGCTGGTGTGCCTATCTTGAGGCATAGCTTGATGTATATATGTGTGTAATATTTCATGAATGAATAAAATACTCGGAATTGTTTTGGAGCGATTTCCAACATGTAATAACTCAAAAGAATGTTTTAATCTTAGCCATTGATGTAAAGGGTGAGACTCAAATGAAGATCTCAGCCCTCTATCTCTTTAGAGTTGAGGATTTTGCTCTCTTCATCTTTAAAAAGAGATTGAGACTCATTTTGTAAAGGAGATAGTTTGCTACAACAATACAATAGATTTCTGGTTTCTGAAAATAATCTATGGCATTCCTTGTGCTGTGAGTAGAAGGATTTGCAGCAGCAGTGATAGGTCAGGGGCAAATCTATTTGAATACACAAGCCTAGATTGCAGATCTAGGGTTTGACGGGTACACTTTAGTATGGCCGTTCAGTTGAGAGTTGAGGATAGACTCTAGGGTGCTTAGAACTTTCCTACATGCAAAGAAAGGATCACAAGGATCCTGGATGTCAATGACGCAGAGGAGCACATTGACTCAACGAAGGTTGCACCCACAGATCCGACAGATTTGATAACCTGGAAGAAGATTTGATTCTAGAGCCATCATGATCATCTTGGATGGGGTGAAGGACCACATAGTCCCTCACCTTTCTAGGGAGAAGACCACATCAAAGATGTGGAAGGCTTTGGAAAGTCTGTACCAGAGCAAGAATGAAAACCAAAAGATGGTGCTGCAAGAGAGGATGCGCGGCACCAAGATGGCCAAGGGAGAGGGAGTGGTGCCTTATCTCACAAGACTCACACAAATCAGGGATGAGCTTGGAATTGTTGGCTCTAAGACTGAGGATGAGGAGCTAGTTCGGATAGCTCTCAATGGTTTCTCTAAGCCATGGGAAACCCTTGTTAAAGGTGTTGTGGCTAGGGAGAAGCTCTTTGATTTGCGGAGACTATGGGATGACTTTGTGCAAGAGGAGACCCGCATGGGTCAACGATCAGGCTCATCCAGCAATGCCCCATAGATTGTGGATGAGAAGGCTCTAGCCCTGACGGGGAAAAGCAAGGGTAAGGCAAAGAAGAAGAAGCATGGTATGAAGAACCTTGACATGTCAAAAGTCAAGTGTTTTATCTGCCACAAGCAGGGTCACTTTGCCTCACAGTGCCCAAACAGGAAGAAGAAAAGCAACACTCAGATGGCTTGATCTGTAGAGGTGGAGGAGTTTGTTGACTAAATTGTCATTGATGCCAATAGGTGTGTGTCGGTGTGTCTTGGTGCCCCTTGAGGAGCCCCTGAGGGTTAAGTAAGTGTCAGTGTCTAAGGAGACATTTTGACCTTGTCCAAGCCCAAGTCTGAAGCCCTTGGAGCCCTTGATACATTGCCAAAAGCCCTGTACACCCTGTAGAGTGTTTAAGTACCCCTAAGTTGTCTTATTGTTCCCCAGCTGTTTCTTAGAGTTCCCTAGTACCTCAACCATGCCCTTTTACCCTAGAATGTGTTCTTGGTGGGTTGAAGAAGTTGCAAGAGTCCAAATGAACCTTTCAGTGGTCATTTGTGTTATTTTGAGGTCATGATACCCTAGGAGAAGTCTAGGCACCCCTACACCTTGGTGGTTATGTTTATGAAGCATGTGGTAACTTAGTTTACCTAACTAAAGTCCCTAAAACTCTTATTACATAATGGTGCCCTTTGTACCTTTACACCAGCCCTTGAAGCCCCAATGGTAACCCTTGAAGCCCACAAGCTTCTTTAAACCCTTAACCCAAAAAATAATAAGACCACTTACTAAATAGTATATTAAACCTAATATTTGAATAATTAAAACATGTTTTATAATTAATAAAACCTTCAAAGTGTTTAAAACAATTTAAATTTAACAAACCACTTAAAGAAATAAAATGTTAAAGCTCCTTTAATAATTTAATAAAAAACAAGTCGTTATTAATTTATCAAATTATTAAAAAAAAAAAGAAAAGAAACCTATCCTCCAACGTTGACACCATAATGACAAGAGAAAAGATCTTTTTTTTTGCAAATAAAATATTAATTAAAGTATGAAAAACATCTTTTGATAACCTCTCCAATGTTGACAATAAGTTTTTTTTAAGTTTTAAAAGCCTTAACTACCCTTCATGAAGGTGACTCAAAACATGACATTTAAAATAATCAAAGCATTATAGAAGTCAGCCCCATCATATTTAAAGTTTAATTAAATATTTACTCCCTCTTTAGGTCGGCCCCACTCTCCTAGCATTCACGCTTTAATGTGTATTAATACAAAAATTTATCATCACTTTTTCACCATCAACGAATGTATCTTTTTGTGAGTAGACTGAGATTTGTTTGAGTCTTTTTTGTTGACTGTGGAAAGCACCAGAACAACAGACCCGAATTTTTTTTGAGATTTGAGGTTTAAATCAGTAAACGTTTTCACTTTTTGGTAGAGCAAGGACTGAGTTAATTCGCTGGTGTTAGGATAATTTCATGGGATACATAGAGAGCATTGCAGACCTGAATTCCTTTTTCACAAATTCTTTTTGTGACAGCGGAGTTTTTAAGGGAAGTACAGTCTGGATTTTTTGGAAGAATAAAACAGTCTTCTGAAGTTCTTACAGATCTGAGTTTTGACACAGAGAAAGAGACACCCGAATCTTACAGTATGCACAAGATCAAGCAGTGATGTTGTCCCAGCAGTGAGCCCGGCAGTGAGGTACAAAGTTTGATTTTTATCTTGGACATACACAGCCCAGCAGTGAGGTACAAAGTTTGATTTTTTCCTTGGACATACATAGCCCAGCAGTAAGGTACAAAATTTGGATTTTATCTTGGACATACATATCCCAGGAGTGAGGTTGACTAGACAGTTCAAGGTATGTTTGTTAGTGATGTATTGATGCATACAATATGTGGTGAGTGTGATCAAATATCTGAGTATACAGTGATATGTAGATAAATGTGATGTGAAGAATGTATGTGTGTGTACAATAAGAATGTAAGTGTATACAGTGAATACAAGTGTATATAATGTACAGACAAGTGTATATA
>LPNX010250179.1:236252-252173 GCA_001517045.1 Pseudotsuga menziesii | reverse complement strand
ATGATGGCTAAATTTGTTGTTGATCTCTTGAAACCCTCTTCACTTGCCCTCCTAAACTCTTTGTTCACCTCCTACTCCACTGTCGGACTCAAAATGAAAGAAAAAAAATGAAAAAAACTGACTTTAAAACCCACTTTTTCGCCCCTGTCCGCGGCCAGCCGATTTTTTCAGTCAACTCGCGATTTCTCGGGCCGAGAAATCGGCAAAATCTCGGCAAAATCTCGGAAAAAAGCGGTCCGATTTTTTATGGCGATTTTTTGAAGAAAAATCGGGACATCAAAAAAATCGCGATTTTTCGGATTTCGGCCGATTTATCGGCGATGTTGGCAACACTGGTATATACAGTAAGCATATGTACAATGTTATGTGAAAGTGGTATGTGTTGATGTATTTGTAACTTCGAAATGTATTCACTTGTATATTTTATATTGTATTTCATTGTACTCAAAACATGACATTTAAAATAATCAAAGCATTATAAAAGTCGGCCCCATCATATTTAAAGTTTAATTAAATATTTACTCCCTCTTTAGGTCGGCCCCACTCTCCTAGCATTCACGCTTTCATGTGTATTAATACAAAAATTTATCATCACTTTTTCACCATCAACGAATGTATCTTTTTGTGAGTAGACTGAGATTTGTCTGAGAATTTTTGTTGACTGTGGAAAGCACCAGAACAACAGACCCGAATTTTCTTTGAGACAATTTTTTTTGAGGTTTAAATCAGTGAATGTTTTCACTTTTTGGTAGAGCAAGGACTGAGTTAATTCGCTGGTGTTAGGATAATTTCGTGGGATACACAGAGAGCATTGCAGACCTGAATTCATTTTTCACAAATTCTTTTTGTGATAGCCCGAGTTTTTAAGGGAAGTACAGTCTGGATTTTTGGAAGAATAAAACAGTCTTCTGAAGTTCTTACAGATCTGAGTTTTGACACAGAGAAAGAGACACCCGAATCTTATAGTATGCACAAGATCAAGCAGTGATGTAGTCCCAGCAGTGAGCCCGGCAGTGAGGTACAAAGTTTGATTTTTATCTTGGACATACACAGCCCAACAGTGAGGTACAAAGTTTGATTTTTCCCTTGGACATACATAGCCCAGCAGTAAGGTACAAAATTTGGTTTTTATCTTGGACATACATATCCCAGGAGTGAGGTTGACTACACAGTTCAACGTATGTTTGTCGGTGATGTATTGATGCATACAATATGTGGTAAGTGTGATCAAATATCTGAATATACAGTGATATGTAGATAAATGTGATGTGAAGAATGTATGTGTGTGTACAATAAGAATGCAAGTGTATACAGTGAATATAAGTGTATATAGTGTACAGACAAGTGTATATACAGTAAGCATTTGTACAATGTTGTGTAAAAGTGGTATGTCACATGTGTTGATGTCTTTGTAACTTCGAAATGTATTCACTTGTATATTTTATATTGTATTTCATTGTACTCAAAACATGACATTTAAAATAATCAAAGCATTATAAAAGTCAGCCCCATCATATTTAAAGTTTAATTAAATATTTACTCCCTCTTTTGGTCAGCCCCACTCTCCTAGCATTCACGCTTTAATGCGTATTAATACAAAAATTTATCATCACTTTTTCACCATCAACGAATGTATCTTTTTGTGAGTAGACTGAAATTTGTCTGAGAATTTTTGTTGACTGTGGAAAGCACCAGAACAACAGACCCGAATTTTTTTGAGACATTTTTTTTTGAGGTTTAAATCAGTGAATGTTTTCATTTTTTGGTAGAGCAAGGACTGAGTTAATTCGCTGGTGTTAGGATAATTTCGTGGGATACACAGAGAGCATTGCAGACCTGAATTCCTTTTTCACAAATTCTTTTTGTGACAGCCCGAGTTTTTATGGGAAGTACAGTCTGGATTTTTGGAAGAATAAAACAGTCTTCTGAAGTTCTTACAGATCTGAGTTTTGACACAGAGAAAGAGACACCCGAATCTTACAGTATGCACAAGATCAAGCAGTGATGTTGTCCCAGCAGTGAGCCCGGCAGTGAGGTACAAAGTTTGATTTTTATATTGGACATACACAGCCCAGCAGTGAGGTACAAAATTTGATTTTTTCCTTGGACATACGTAGCCCAGCAGTAAGGTACAAAATTTGGTTTTTATCTTGAACATACATATCCTAGGAGTGAGGTTGACTACACAGTTCAAGGTATGTTTGTTAGTGATGTATTGATGCATACAATATGTGGTGAGTGTGATCAAATATCTGAATATACAGTGATATGTACATAAATGTGATGTGAAGAATGTATGTGTGTGTATACAGTGAATATAAGTGTATATAGTGTACAGACAAGTGTATATACAGTAAGCATATGTACAATGTTGTGTGAAAGTGGTATGTGTTGATGTATTTGTAACTTCGAAATGTATTCACTTGTATATTTTATATTGTATTTCATTGTACCTCGACGGAGATGTTTGTTCCTCTAATCGGGAGAGTCATTAATATAATAAATTCATGTAAAGTCATTAAGGTTAACCCTTTGTTGTAAGCTGGGGCAATAGTCCCCACAGTTGAGGGGTATTACGGTTATTAGACTCTCCTAGTGAGGTCGGCCCTGTAGAGTAATTGTCAAGTGGAAAACTAGTATAAATAGAGAGAGAGACTCTCTATTTGAAACACACACTCACTCAACTTTAGCGCATGAGTGAGAGAGGAGGAGCTCACACAAGTGCGAGAGAGAACAGCTGTCGGAGATCATCTTTGTGTTTTTGGGTTTTACTTTTGCTATTGGTGCTCATTCTATCTCTGAGGAAGTTGCGGGGTTTTCTCCTTTATGGTTTCCGCGAGGAAAACTCTTTGTCTCTTGTCTCTCGTGATTATTGTTGTGCATGTTATTCTCTTAGATAAAATCCTAGATCATATTGATTAAATGATAAAAATCTAACATGATATCAAAGCTAACCTGAGAAAAAGACACTATGTAGCAGCAAAAGCTAGGGACTCCTACTTTTTGGGTCTCTCTCCACAAATCATCAGCAAAAGAAGGCTAGGCTAACTCTCCATTGACGGGTGCATCTTTCTGTCGAAGCAGAATTTGATTCCGGGCATTCTCAGTTTTTGACCTGTCACTACTGCGAGAAATGTGGGCTTTTCATATAAGAGGAATTTTTGAGTGAGCCCAACATAGGATTGCTCTCCTCCCCAAAATCGAAATTTAGAAACCAAGATCAAAGTTTTTGGTTGGGTAAAACTCTGGGAAAGTCAAACTCTAATTTGACCTCGGACCAAAAAATCAGCGCTGCAAAAGATCAGCTCCAGATCCAGTTTAGAAATCTCAAATTGGTAAGATCTAAATCTCTTGTATTTCCATTTGAGGTTCTCATTAAAATATGTATCAGAGAAGCTTCACTATACAGCTGAAATACAATTGTAATGGCAGCAAATGGAAATTAGGGTTTCATGTCTGAAAACCCCTAAAAAACTAAGACTAGTAGTTTTGGTACATTCGCTATATCTAGAAGTTGGAGAAGGCTCAGAAGACGAAACTTTTACAGGCCAAATATAAATTCCTGATGTACCTTGTGTAAAAGTTTCAGCCTCAGATTTGCTATATTCTGGAAGATATGATTCCTCCAAATCAGGGTTTTAGCCTCTCCCAGGATTCATCCCTAAACAAGACACCTTGGGAGAATTGCTATATCTCTGGCTACGAAGGTCCAAATGAAATTTCACAAGATGTTCCAAATAGGGCACGGACTGTACTTTATGTGGTAAAAGTTTCAGACCCCGAAGGTGAAACAATGACACATGGCAGTCTATACAAGTTCGTTATGTTGAACAATCCTGAAATAAGTCCCAATTGGTGAAACCAATTTTGCTCAAACCTGTAGTGTTGGAAAGAGGACAGACAAGGCTACCTCAATGCGAAGTTTCAAACACAGAGGAGCAGTACTTTCCGAGATACCGCAAAAACAATACCAGGCAATTCTGCAGAAGAAATTGAAAAAAACTAGGGCATCAAATATTTTGCAGTTCTCATCACAGTTTTGGGAAAATGAATATGCTACTCAGCTCACCTTCAGGAGGCACATCTTTCTATCCAATCAGATCTGAAAGGTTCCGAGTTTTGAAAATTAGGGTTTCTCTGACGAACCCTATATCATCCACCTCCGAAACCAGAACAAACACCTCAAATCGGTATGATCTAATCTTTTGCTATTTACAATTAAGGTTCTCATTTCAAAATGCCTAATCACACCAGCTCGATGATAAGCTTAGTGAAGCTGACAACTTTCGAGTATGGAAGTATAGGACCTTCGTGATCCTTGAAGAAATTGACTTAGATCAATATTTCAGTAAGAAAAGTCTAGGAGCCAGTGGGAGATGAGGCTAAGGCTAGAGCCAAGAGAATCATTGCAGATTCTATTAAAGATCATCGCAGCCCTCATGTGTCATCCTTGAAGACACCAAAAGGAAGTGTTCGATGTTATGACGAAGCAATCGAAGAAGAATAAGATATTGTTATAACCACCTTGAATGGCCTCCCAGGATCATGGGATTCATTCATTCGAGGAATGTGTGCCAAAAGGAAGTGATTACCTTCAGCAGACTCTGGGAAGAGTGCACACAAGAAGAAGCTCGACTCATAATAAGAGGAGAAGATGGGAGCAATTGAAGATCAAACTCTCACGATTCAAAGAAGATCCCTCAAGCGATGAGGAATATGAAGGACTCAATTCTTGAAGAACCTCTTATCCATCTTAGCATTTGGATAAGAAATTATGATGTTATGAATGAAGAAGATGATGAAGTTGAAGGCTCAAGAAGGAGTCTACCCACGAAACAAATAAAGACAAGTATTTGAATTGTCTTTTCCTATATATCTAGTTGTTTATATGACATTGCTTAGTAGTGAAATATGCATGATAGAATGTTTGCATTAATGGCAGTATACTACTAATATGCATGTGATGGGTAAGTAGCCCATGGTGATATACAACTCTCCATTTCTACTTATCTAGAATGAAACCTCTTTACTGATATATTGGATTAGTGCACAATCTCAATTATGTCATGGTAGAGATGGAAGGCATCTAAAAAGTTTCTGTGAGATATGGATGAATGTTGTATTGGCTAAAATAGTTGCATGATTATATCTATATGCATAAGAATTTGCCATTATGAATATGTCTTATGAAATGACCATACGACTGGTGCATTTGACTTGTAGGAAAGATCGCATACAATCACCTACAAGAAAAGAAGGATGAGACTTGTTCCGAAGAACACGTAACGACAATTAAAGATTCACTCCAATAAGCATACATGAAGAGGAACCTAAAGCTTCTTAGGTCAAAGACACCATGGCAAAAGAAAGAGATTCAAAAGAACATGAAGAGAACGGTAGATCCGCCGCGAGAGATGAAGACCACATTGGGCGCGAGAAATAATCCAAGATGAAGAATAATATGATGATACTTTCAAAGAAAGAAAGAGGCCTCAAAGACAATGCAGTTATGTGACGCTGTTGGGCGACATCATTGATGCAACACCTTCCAGCTATGAAGAAGTAGCCATGAAGAAAGAGAAGGAGAGCACCAGTTCAAGAAGAATGATGTCTAGGATGTGGTATTGAGACCTGAAGGGAAGTCCATAGTGTCTTCCATATGGATCTACAAGATCCAGCATGCAGTAGATGGCAACATCGTGGGGTACAAGGAAAGATTAGTAGCAGAGGAAGCTACTTGTCACTCTAGTACAAAATGTTTCAATACATAGAGTACAAAAGACAGAGGGAGAATGATGCTCCGCTTCAGAGGGAGTGACTACAGAAGATCCCGAGGTTCGACATGGTACGATAGGATGGACAGATTACTGTTGGCTCTAGGCTTTACTAAAAGTAAAATGGATTCCAACCTTTTCTTCAAGGTTGAAGGTGAAAGACCAGTGATGCTCATGTTATATGTCGATGACCTATTCCTGACAGGAAAAGAAGAACTCATTAGAGATGCAAGAAGGAGACTTGATGTTGAGTTCGAGATAAAGGACTTGGGTATGATGTACTACTTTCTAGGCATGGAGGTGTGGCAGAGTGCGGATGGAATCTCCCTTGGACAAGGGAAGTATACAGTGGAGATCCTGAAGAGGTTCGGAATGATGGATTGCAAGGCCATGGCCACACCTATGGCATCGAACTTGAAGCTATGGAGTGATGCTTCATCAGAGACGGTTGATGCCACGATGTATCGTCAGATATTTTGTTCATTGATGTTCCTAACAGATCCAAGACATGCTCACCTGGTTGCATAGCATGCAGTGAGGTACCTGAAGGGTACAGTTAATTATGGGCTCAAGTATGAGGCGAATGAGAAGACTAATCTGCATGGTTGTTGATTCGGATTGGTAGCATCATTGAGAAGAAGAGCACCCCGGGTTGCTTCTTCAGTTTGAAATCTAGTATGGGCTACCGGTTTCGCAGGATGCAGTCCTGCATGGTGCTGAGTACAGCCGAGAGAGGAGCAGTGAAGCTCCAGTATGTGAACCAGATCGAGATCTCTCGAAAGAGGGAGTGATGAGTTCTAGCATATCCGATGAGACAGGTTCTCTGAGCATAAAATCCTGGCGAAGCTCGTAGGTTGCTCAGACGTAATTAATCCTATAGGTTGTCCTCGAATGTAATCAGTCCTGGCAAAGCTCGCAGGTTATCCTTGGACGTAATCAGTCCTGATGTGATTCTATGCTAGAAATGGCCACAGTGAAGTTCGAGTACTTCAAAGAGAAGCTTGGTGTTCTTCAGATCGAGCTTCCTTCCAAGGGAGAGTCATTAATATAATAAAGTCATGTAAAGTCATTGAGGTTAACCCTCCGTTGTAAGTCGGGGCAATAGTCCCCACAGTTGAGGGGTATTAGGGCTATTAGACTCTCCTAGTGAGGTCGGCCCTGTAGAGTAATTGTCAAGTGGAAAACTAGTATAAATAGAGAGTGAGACTCTCTATTTGAAACACACACTCACTCAACTGTAGTGCATGAGTGAGAGAGGAGGAGCTTACACAAGTGAGAGAGAAAACAGTTGTCAGAGATCATCTTTGTGTTTTTGGGTTTTACTTTTGCTATTGGTGCTCATTCTATCTCTGAAAAAGTTGCAGGGTTTTCTCCTTTATCGTTTCCCCGAGGAAAACTCTTTGTGTCTCTTGTCTCTTGTGATTAATGTTATGCATGTTATTCTCTTATATAAGATCCTAGATCATATCGATTAAATGATAAAAATCTAATAGTATGTACAAGTGTTCAAGTGTCCAAGTATTAATGTGCAAGTGAATGTACAAGTTGAAGTATGAAATTATGATCCATTATATGAGGATGAATGCCTTGATATGATACATGAAGATGATGATGTGATGATCCATGATAATGTACTCTATGATACTGATGTACTCCTACACTTTATGATACTTAATGTACACACTATATTGATGATACACACCCTATGATGACCATGTGATTTGAAGATAACCTATGATGATGTTCAAAGAAGAGCATAACTACTTCAATGACTGTGTAAGACGAGGTGTACAAGGATGTACATGATCAGTGTGTGGCAGTGATCAAAGAGCAAGGGTTATCAGTAACAGAAAGTACAGAGTTTGGTATGTGACAAGTCCACACGTTCGACAATCTTTTTCTTATCAAGTTGGTAGCACAAGGCAAGGAAAGAAGGTTGTAGCCTCCTTCTGGTTGTAGCTGGAGAACTAGGGAGTTGAAGCTTCCTTCAGGTTGTAGCCTGTAAATCAGGGGGTTGTAGCCTGTAAATCAGGGGCTGGAAAATTGAAGTCTTTGTAATAAGGAGGTTGTTGCCTCTTTCCAGTTATTTCTGGAAAACTATTTTAAACGGCTTCCCGTGGTTTTACCCCCGGGACTTGGGTTTCCAAATCAAAAATTATTGTGTAGTGTGCAGTATGTTATTTTCATACACATTGATGATATGCTATGATTGGTGATTAGCAACTTGCTTTTGATTAAAATCTTATATTGTGCAAATATTGATTCACCCCCCTCTCAGTATTTCAACAGAGTTCAGCAGGAACTTCGATGAGGAGTTTTGCTTGATAGCTTGCATGGCAAGCACCACAGGGAGCAGCATATGGTACATCGACAGTGGAGCATCTAGTCACATGACTAGACAAAAGAGATTCTTCAGAGACTTGCAAGAGGGTGGAACATGTACATTGAGTTGGGTGATGATGTGCGGTGTCAAGCACAGGGAGTTGGCATTGTTTCATTTCAAAGGGAGTCTGGCAAACCCCTCAGTTTTGTTGATGTGTTATATGCTCCAGGATTGACCAAGAACCTCATATCAGTCTCCACTCTGGAGGACAAGGGATATTAGGTGAAGTTATGAGACCATAGAGTGTATATCAGGCCCAAGGGGTCAGATAGGAGCTTGGATCATGTGATTGGCATCAAGAGTGGGAAGGTGTATAGGCTACACTTTGAGCCTGCAAAGGCTCTAGTCAACAGCAGCAGCAGTCAAGGTGAGTTGTGGCATAGGAGGATGGCACACTTACACCATGGAGCACTGAGACACTTGAGAAAGGTTGTCATTGGAGTTCCTCGGGTACAAGAGGAGAAGCACAACCACTGCAAGGGTTGTGCTTTGGGGAAGAACATCAAGAATCCTTTCCCGCAGAGTGAGCACAAGTCTAAGGAGCCCTTGGACTTGGTGCATTCGGATGTATGCGAACCTATGAGTGTCCATTCTTTCAGTGGTTACATTTATTGCGTAACCTTCATTGATGACTTTCCAGGAAAACTTGGATCTATTTCCTGAAGGCCAAGCCAGAGGTCTTTGAGAGGTTCTGAGAGTTCAAGACTCTCGTGGAGAATCAAACAGGAAAGAAGATTCGGGTGTTGAGGACAAACAACAGTGGTGAATACACCTCCAATGAGTTCATGGAGTATTGTTTGGTAGAGGGGATCAAGAAGGAGCACACCGTGCCTCATACCCCATAGCAAAATGGAGTAGCAAAGAAAAAGAAAAGGACTATGGTAGGAGCAGCCAAGGCCATGTTATTTGATCAGGGATTACCACTATTCCTTTGGGCCGAGGCATACAGGATTGCAGTTTACATTCTGGACAAGCGTCCCCACACGGCTCTGGGGAGGAAGACACCCAAGGAAGTCTTCACAGGGACTCGACCAGATGTGAGTCACATTCGCATATTTGGGAGTGTCTGATATTGTCATGTTCATGCTGACACTAGGAAGAAACTGGACCCTTCTGGATAGAAGGGGTTACTTGTTGGTTATAGCGAGACTTCGAAGGCATAAAGAATTTACATTCCTGCTCGCAAGAGGATCATTGTGAGCAGGGATGTCCAGTTCGATGAGGACAGGACCTTGCAGAGATCTATGGACTTGCCAGCAGAGCAACAGCCAACACAAGATTTGAGGGTCAAGTTGGAGGAGCCAGAGGTACAGGTACAAACACAGGGCACAGGTTCTAGTAGTCAAAGGGAGTCAAGTGGACAAGATCCTTCAGTCGTTGACTTGGAGGATGAGCTGTAGCAAGAGACAAATATCCAACAACCGCAGCAAGTAGACACTAGGGCAAGGCCTAAGTGGTTCAACCGTTCAGGTCCACAGTTCAAGATTCCAGGCAGGTTGATCCTCCACAGAGCTCCATGAGGCGGAGCAAACCACCAGTGAGAGAGACTCAATTAGATGGAACTGATGATAGAGTTGATTAACTCTGAACCTTCCAGCTTTGAGAAGGTTGAGCAACATGATGTCTGGCAGGAGGCTATGGTTGAGGAGTATGACTCCATCATGGAAAACCTGCATGGGAGGTTGTGCCAAGACATGAAGGTAAAAAGGTGGTGGGATCTAAATGGATCTACAAGGTAAAGCATGCATCAGACGAAAGCGTGGAGAAATACAAGGAACGCTTCATTGCTAAGGGTTTTTCACAGAAGGAGGGTATTAACTATGAGGAGACCTTTGCCCCTATAGCCAGGTGTTCTTCTATTCAGACCATTATCTCTTTAGCACAAGAGATGGGTTAGCGAGTCCATTAGATGGACGTCAAGACTCCCTTCCTCAACGGAGTGATAAAGGAGGAGGTATATATTGAGCATCCAAAGGGGTTTGATGTTGAGAACATGGAGACGCATGTATGCAAGCTACATAAAGCTCTTTATGGGCTCAAGCAGGCACTTCAAGCATGGTACTCAAGGATAGACAGTTATCTACGGGAGATGGGATTTCAGCGGAGTGAGACTGACCACAACCTGTACTTCGTGACAGGTGAGGTGCCTCTCATACTGATCTTATATGTGGATGATCTCTTTCTTACAAGAGATGATAGATTGATTGGAGACTGCAAGTCCAATCTTGCAATGGAGTTTGAGATGAAAGACCTTGGGTTGATGCATTACTTTCTAGGCTTGGAGGTTTGGCAAAGAGATGGATGCTTCTTCATTGGACAGGGGAAGTATGCAGTAGAGATCTTGAAGAGATTCAGGATGGAAGACTGTAAGCCTATCACCATACCTCTAGTTTCCAACTAGAGGAAGATTGATGCATCAAGGTCATACGTATTTGATCCTACCTTGTATCGTTAACTTATCGGATCACTTATGTATCTGGTCAACACACAGCCAGACATTAGCTTTGCAGCCAACTCTTTGAGCCAGTTGATGGTGGACCCTCGGAGAGTGTAGTGGACAACTGCGAAACACATACTTCGCTACATCAAAGGTACAGTGGAGTATGGATTAGTTTATGAGCATAGGGGGAGTGTACAGTTAGCAAGCTTCACGGATGTTAACTGGATAGGATGTGTAGAGGATCGAAAGAGTACTTCAGGTTGTTGTTTTGGCATTGGGTCAAGGGCTGTCTCTTGGTTCAATAGGAAGCAGGAGTCAGTTGCATTGAGTTCAACAGAGGATGAGTACATGGCAGCCAGCATGGCTACTTGTGAGGGTATGTGGCTGAGGAAGTTACCTTCAGGGTTGTTCGAGTGTGAGCTAGAGGCTACAAGAGTTCACTGTGCCAATCGGAGTGGCATCAGGCTCTCTGAAAATCCAGTGTTCCATGACAGGAGCAAACACATAGACATGAGGTACCACTTCTTGAGAGATTGTGTTCAGAGAGGAAGCATTCGGTTGGAGTACATACAAACAGATGAGCAGGTGGCAGACATTTTCACCAAGGCACTTTGCAAACATAGTTTTGTGAAGTTCAGGGATAAGTTGGGGTTGCTACCAAATCCCTTCCTTGTTGAGAGGGAGTGTTAAAATAGCAGCAACAAGGAAGGTCTTCCTGCATGCATGTGCCCTTGCATGCAAAAGACTTAAATTAGGAAGCCAATTGTATTTAATTTACTTTTCCTAAGTTTACTTTGGAAAATAAATTAAAGTGACCTAATTATTAATTGACTTTATGATAAAGTGAAATTAAGGTTTTTGCTCAACATAAAGTTATAAAAGAAAGGTCAATTGGTGGAGAGGACATAGTTGTTGTATTCTGACACAGACAGGATACAGACTGAGATAGAAAGTCAGACGAAGGAGCTAGCAAACAGGATCACTAAGCTACCAAGCAAGACGAGGGACATACAAATCGACAGGGAACAGCTGCAGAGGGGGTTGTACATACAGTACGAAATTCCGTACAGATGTCGTACATACCGCATGGATTCCTTACTGCAACCATACAGACCGTACAGCAGTCGTACGGATTCGTACAGCCACGTGTGGGAGGCCGTACAGTTGGTCGTACAATCACGCAGAGGGTGTGTTGGGTTTGCTGGGGTTGTCCAATGATTCTTCTGGGTGTCATTTCGCCAAGTTTGGGTGATTAGAAGTTGATTGTTAAGTTCCATATTTTCTCAATAATAAAATCCATATCTGACTACTGCACAGGTTTTCCCATCTTGGGTTTTTCCGAGGGTTTCCATACCCAAAATAATAGTGTCTATATTGTGATGTGATGTGAAATATTTCTCAGTACTTTATATTTCGCTGCATACTTGTAAAAGATATTCATGCGTGGTTATCAGTAGGAATTTTGAATATACTGTTTAGCCCTAGTTTGAATGTTAAAGGATAATTTACGCATAATAAATATGTAATTTTCATGAAAACATATGTAAATTTTTTTAAACCGACATGTTTTCATTTTTTTATTTTAATATTAACTTTTTTTATTTTTTTATTATTAAAATATGTCACGTTAGATAACGTTACATGACAACGTCTCCCCCATACCAAGTTGTACAGCACCTCGTTACTCTCGGTGCAACTACCATTTAAAACCCTAAGACAAACATTTACTTTTGTGGCCTAGTTATTTCATGTGTCATTATCCTTGTGAGTAGCTTATGTCTTAGTTTTATATCTTCCTACTTATGTCTTAGGGGTCATTCAATCATTAAACTCAAACCCCTTAGCACTCCCCACAAGGTGACACACTTTTACCCCTTTGTTAATTTCTCAAGGCACTTTGTCTCCTAGAAATCAATCTAGCATGTACTGTGGGAAAGTTGGCCTTTACTGGCAAGTACCCGGAAAAGCTTGACTAGGGCCACCTCCCATGGTTAGTCTAGGTCTACCTGGGCGGATCTGGGAAACCTAAAGAGGGAGGACCTTACCCGTGTGACATTTAGAGGTTCCTCCAAGTTAGCAACAGATTAGTCCTTGTAATCTCAAGGTTGCTATGCTGTGTGACAAGAGGTATGAATAATGCCCTCTCTAAATTCCCATTTTGTTTTGAAAACATGATCTATTGAACCAAAACACTCAGACAATGCATTTTGCATAACCAATCCATTGTTCAACTACTAAGTGACAAAGGAATAAAGAGAAAGAGCATTGCTCCCTAGATTACATTTCCAATGATTCCAACATTAGTTTACCCCACTTGAATTGTTTTGGACATCCATGTATGTAATGGATTTACCTCTCATTATCAAAGCAATGTCAATAAAGAGATCACAATGATAGGAAAGAAATTCTAGCTAAGAGGGTTCATTTTCATCTCAAAAATCTACGGCACAATGGCATGGTTTGGATTGCTCACAATTACCTCCATAACACAACAATATAACCATTAGATTCATGAGACAAAATAATGGTTGGACGTTAAACTTAGGCTACAAATCTAAAGCAATTCCGAGACATGAAATCCATGGCAAATTTACCATAAAACATTTGCTTATCTATCATCCTACAATAAGGTTTCAACTTGTTACCACCCAATTTGCATTAGGATGATCATGAAGACTGAAGCGAAGATGATCACCTGAAGACTAGCAGGGCGAGGGCCTTGCCAAGACTTACTCTCTTCTTGGTTCCCTCTATCTCTTTTGCTTATGGTCAAAAGATGATAATTGTAAAATGACATGACATCTAAATTATGTGTAAAAAGTCTAGCCCAACTATGACAAATATTGTAAAAGGTGCTCTCAAGTGTTTTTTTACTGAGATAAATATAGATTATTATGATCTAGATTCTATATTGTCAAAGTTTTTTCACTCAATCATGCCTCGAAATCCATGAGCATCCTTACTACATCTGCCATAGGCTAGTGTCTTAGTCCTTGGTCTTTTGTCATGCACTAATAAGTTTGTCACCATAATTTGTATTTTTTCGTTGTTATTTGTCCCTAAGCGATCAAAAATGTCTAAATATGAGGTTTTATGGTCCAAGGGGGTGTCAAACACCTTAGTATACATCATACACCACTTTAGACCCCCTCATTTGGCTTAGCACACCCCTTAGAGACAAAATTCCATGATTTTTGTATGCTTTAGACAAGTTTGGTGATTTTAGGAGGTAGGTTAAAGGGACTATTCCATTTTCACCAATTCACCCCCCTTGAGCTCCAAGGTTGAGTGAGGTGTCATTTTTATTGGATTTGGTCTCAATTAATCGCTATTTGTCCCCTTATTGTCTCCTAGGTGGCACATGAGGAGTCCTTATGCTCTAGTTAACTTCAAGAGGTGTCAAATTACACTCTAGTTAGCTCCAAAAGTGTTATTTGACACTCTAGTTAACTCCACTTCAGAAGTATCATGTGGCATCCTCCATAGGTAATTCTTTCCATTTTATCAAGTACTCTTAAATCACCCTGTTTCGGAGTTTCCTTTCTCGCCTACCAAAAGCCCTTCATCATCTAAGGGAGGCAACTCAGTGGATGGAGCAATGTGTTGCCCTACTATTTTCTTGAGGTTGGATATATGAAATACATTGTGAATTTTGATTTCCTTTGGCAATTTTAGTTCATAAGCCACCTCTCCAACCTTCCTGACTACCTTGTAAGGACCATAGAAGCGAGGTTTTAGCTTTTCTGCCCCTTTTTTCTTGAGTGAGGATTGCCTGTAAGGTTATAGCCATAAATATACCAGATCTCCTACCTCAAAAATCCTCTCAATCCTGTGACTGTCTGCATATAGCTTATGTTGACTATGAGCTGCTTGTAGATTCTCTTTCAGGACTTTGAGAATATCTTGATTGTCCTGTACCCAATCTGTTGTCTTTGGTGCCCTGCTGTCTCCAAAAGCCAAGTCTACAAAGTTCAATGCCTCATAGCCATATAGAGCCTTGAAAGGTGCCACTTTAATAGACATGTGGTGGGTAGTATTGTAGCAGTACTCTCCAAGGTGTAGCCATTTAATCCATGTCCTTTGTTGTCCTGCTACATAGTTTCTCAGATACCCCTCAATCCACTTGTTGACAATCTCCGTCTACCCGTCGCTCTGAGGATGATAACTTGTGCTTGTAGCAACTTCTATCTCTACCAATCTGAACAGCTCATGCCAGAAAGCACTGGTGAATTCATTGTCACAATCACTGACAATGGTTTTGGGTAGCCCATGGAGTCTGAAAACCTCTCTGAAAAATAAGTCGACTACCTGTGATGCTGAATAGTCGGAAGAGATAGCAAAGAAGTGAGCAAATTTGGTCAACTGATCTACTACTACATATAAGTAGTCTCGCCCCTGTACCTTGGGTAACCTGTAATGAAGTCCATCAAGATGCTTTCCCATTTCTGCTCCGGTATCGATAATGGCTGAAGTAACCCTGCCGGATGAGTGTGTTCGATTTTATTCTGTTGGCAGATACAACATTCCCAAACGTGTTGTATTACCTCCTCCTTGAGGCCTTTCCATGAGAACCTCTCTCTGATCTGTCTATAAGACTTCAAGAACCCTTGATGCCCTGATAATGGTGAGTCATGTGATGCCTGTATGATCTTCCTCTTTAAAGTTGATTCTGGGACGAGTTATATCCTACTTTTGTAATAAATGATGTCGTCAATTATCTTGTACCTGTCATCCTGGATCTATCCATCTAGTAACTCACAAGCAAATTTGTTTTGGGAATATTCTACTAAGAGAAGAGACCTCTAATCCGTGGCTATACTCATGAGTGATAATGAGGTTGGTCATCTGGATAAAGCATCAGCTACTACATTGTTCTTACCCTTAACATACTCTATTTCAAAGTCATATGTTTGTACCTTGCTGACCCATTTCTGTTGGCGCTCATTTAATTCTTTTTGCTCCAAGAAGTAATTGAGGTTGTTGTGATCTGTCTTGATTTTAAACCTGCTTCCCACCAAATACTATATGAATTTGGTTAAGGCATGTAAGATGGCTAGCATCTCCTTATCATATATAGAGTAGTGGCGCTCATAATCTTTAAGTTTTCGGCTTTCAAATGCAATCGAGTGATAGTTTTGCATCAATACCGCCCCTAGTCCCTCTCCCGAAGCATCACACTCCACTATCAACGGCTGAGAGAAATCTGGTAGTGCCAAAACTGGACAAGAACTCATGATTGTTTTCATCTTCTCAAAGGTTTGATGTGCCACTTCTGTCCTTGCAAATGCCCCTTTCTTTGTAAGATCAATGAGTTGTGCGGCAAA
>LPNX010250179.1:217789-236115 GCA_001517045.1 Pseudotsuga menziesii | reverse complement strand
TTGAGAGAACCCTTTTACATATCTTCTGTAATATGTGCAAAGACCTAAGAATCCGTTCAGTTCTGTCACTGTCTTTGGTGTGGGCCAATCCAAGATAGCCTGAATCTTTTCCATGTGAACCTGTACCCCCTCTGCGCTGATTATATGCCCTAGATACAACACCTCTTTCATACCAAACTCACACTTAAACATTTTCGTGTAAAGCGACTGTTCTTCTAGAATTTTCAGTACCTCATCCAAGTGTTTCAAATGTTCCTCCCAAGTTGAGAGAACCCTTTTACATATCTTCTGTAATATGTGCAAAGACCTAAGAATCCGTTCAGTTCTGTCACTGTCTTTGGTGTGGGCCAATCCAAGATAGCCTGAATCTTTTCCATGTGAACCTGTACCCCCTCTGCGCTGATTATATGCCCTAGATACAACACCTCTTTCATACCAAACTCACACTTAAACATTTTCGTGTAAAGCGACTGTTCTTCTAGAATTTTCAGTACCTCATCCAAGTGTTTCAAATGTTCCTCCCAAGTTGAGAGAACCCTTTTACATATCTTCTGTAATATGTGCAAAGACCTAAGAATCCGTTCAGTTCTGTCACTGTCTTTGGTGTGGGCCAATCCAAGATAGCCTGAATCTTTTCCATGTGAACCTGTACCCCCTCTGCGCTGATTATATGCCCTAGATACAACACCTCTTTCATACCAAACTCACACTTAAACATTTTCGTGTAAAGCGACTGTTCTTCTAGAATTTTCAGTACCTCATCCAAGTGTTTCAAATGTTCCTCCCAAGTTTTACTGTAAATCAAGATATAATCAAAGAATACCAGTAAATATTTCCGTAACTGAGCCCTGAAGGTGTGGTTCATGTAAGATTGGAAAGTTGTTGGGGCGTTGGTGAGTCCAAAAGGCATGACTAGGAACTCATAGTGACCATAGTGGCAACGGAAAGTTGTCTTGGAAATGTCTTGATCCCTTACTTGGATCTGATGGTACCCTGATCGAAGATCAATCTTCGAAAAGTATTTTGCCCCTGTAGCTCGTCCATTAATTCATCAATCTTGGGGATGGGATACCTGTTTTTAATAGTCTTCTTCTTGAGTGCTCTGTAATCAATACACATCCGTAAGGTGCCATCTTTTTTTTTAACCAAGACCACTAACAATGCAAATGGACTAGAACTCGACCGAATATATCTTAGTTCCAGTAATTCCTTTATCGTCTTCTCGATCTCGTCCTTGTATCTTTTGGGATGTCTGTATGGAGTGGTGATAACTGCCTATGTCCCCTCCTCCAACCCAATAATATGCTCGAATCCCCTATATGGTGGTCAACCTGGTGGAAGATCCCTAAATACCCCCTCATGTTTTTGCAATAGTGCCTAAATATTTGTTGGATGTTGGGTGTTGTTATCGGGAGGTTTTCTAAAAGAGACAAGGCACTCCACTGACCATTCTATATCTCCTTGTCTGAGTACGGCCTCCATTCTCTGTGATGATACTAGTTTGGGGGGATAAGTGTTCATGCCCCTCAAAACTACCTGTTTTCCATCCTACCCCTGGAATTCCATTTCCATTGCCCTGTAATCCGTAGTATACTTTCCTATTGAGTAGAGCCATAGAAAACCTAATACTACATTTGTATCAACCACATTCACCACATAAAATGAGTCTGTCATACTGTAGTTTTCGAATGTGACATTCAGTTTGGGAATCCAATAGTTGCTCTCCATGCTATTATTTCCTGCTACCGCTATAGTGAATCCCTCAAATTTCTCTGATTGAATACCTCGCTTAGCCACCCATGCTGCATCAATGAAGTTGTGGGTTGCTCCCCCATCAATCAACACACCTACCTTGTGGCCCTGTACTACTCCTCTGAACTTTAGAGTATGAAATCTTGGTACTCCAAATAATGTAGCAATAACTCCCTCTGGTGCTTCTCCCTTAAGTGACTCCTCCTCTACTGCCCTCAATTCCTTTGATGTTTCCTGTTCAGAATCCTCCCCTTCACTGTCTGAATAGACCTCTATATAGTGGGCCTTGGCCTTCCCTAAGCACCTGTGGCTTGGAACCCATGGTTCCTAACAAGTGAAACACAATTTTTTCCTTCTCAAATCTTTCCTCATGTCATCGTCCAACCAAGTTTTCTTTGGCCATTCCTGTTGAAAAGGTTTTTTGTCTTTTTCTTTTACTAGGAAGTTTGTTTTAGGCAGAAACTTGTTCTTCGAAACTGAATCTTGTAGATCTCTCGCTCTGTTGATCACATCCTGTAGAGTGGATGGTTTATAGCAGTGTTACAAACATCGCTGATATATCGGCAACATCGCGATATATCACGATGTTAACTCGCTGGCGATATATCGGTAATATATCACCCCGATATTTTCCCCGATTTTTTTGGTGATTTTTCCCGATTTTTTCACGATATTGGACGATTTTTTGGCAATATTTGCCGATATTTTCGAATGTGTTGTGATTTTTTGTATTTTTTGTATTTTTAAATATTTTTGCATTTTTTATTTTGCCGATATATTGACGATGTTTGCCGACATTTTCGCCAATAATTCTGATAATTTCTTTTTGGACCCTTGGCAATATATTCGCCGACACGATATTTGTAACATTGGTTTATAGGCTTTCACCCACCCCCGCAAAGGTTCTGTCAAGGCCTCTGAAAACAACATAATCAATCTGCTCTCTGACACATCTATTACCATAACAACAATTCTCTGAAACTCTAAGATGAAGGCCTTGACACTACTTGTTTGTTTGAGTTGAGCTAACTCTCTAAAGTGTATCTCCGGGTCCTTCCTGTCAAACCACTCCATGGGCCTTTGTGTGAATTCACTGTAGAAACCATAGTGGAAAAAATTGCCGATTTTTTGGCGATGTCCCGAAAAATCGCAATTTTTTCTAGCTGTCGATTTTTTCAAAAAATCAGGCATCGGGAAAAATCAGCAAAAAATCGGCAAAAATCAAGAAATAGGAGTACAAATCGGTATGCAAATTTTGACCCTATTAAAGTACAAAATTTGCATTTTTTAATGCTTAACACGGTTTGCCGATTTTTTCCCGATGTTACCGAGAAGATGTTTTCTGGACCCTCGAAACTGATGATGTTGTGACCCAATGTCACTAGCCCATGGTACCACCATCATGAGCCACTTCATCCAGATGTAAGGTAGCCAATTTAATGGCATATGTCCCCGTCATAGGGTTGAGTTGGAAGTAAGTATCCAACTTCTGGACCCATACCCTCGTTGAACCTCCATGAGTCCCGTCAAAGTTAGGGATGGTCAATCTGCCCAAGGTTTTCTGCAACTTATAATTCTCGGTAAATCCTCTATTAAAGATTCTTGGCCAGTTCCTACTTTTCATATTGCAAAAGTCTGAGAATGGCATTGCTGCATGGAACTCATCTCCCAAATCCCTGTACTCCTGTAAGTAAGCTCCAAATGGTTAACTAGGTTCTACTAGAATGACTGGTCCTTCTACTGCATCTGCGAGGAAGCGAGGCATAGTAGGTCTGTTGGAAGGTTTGTTATATATATGGGGTGTGTTTTGCATATTAGTGTAAGCATGCTTCCCACTACTACTGGTGGACCCTCTATCTACGGGTGAAAGAGGTATACTGCTATGACCCGATTCTGGCTTCAGAGCCAATCTGTTTATTGCATGCAATACTTTCTTCTGTCCCTTAGCTAGGTCATTTAATGCATTCACCAAGCTACGAAATTCCAACCTATCTTCCTCTTCTCGTGTTCCTTTCCCTCCGTCAGAAGGTATACATGATGTTGGGTACATGTTTGAGTTGGTATTTTCTAATTGGATATTCTAGAAATCATGCTCCTCAGTGTACCTACTCTTCCTTCTTCTATAGGTTACAAAAGTATCTTCTTTTGTATTCATTTATTTCTCGTGTTCAAGCCCATAGCTGACAAGGATCATACTCTAATACCACTGTAGTATCCCAAATACTGATATTCTACTGCTTTACTATTATTGGGTTTGCTAGTACACTCAAGTGGGTACAAAAATAGTGAATTAAATGTTCATGCAAGGTGTCGTGCCAAAGGCCCTAAAATATGGCTAAGCTGGAGAGAAAGTAGGGCAAGATTCTTGGAAGAAGATGTGCACTTACCACTGATAAACACGTTGATAGTCCTCCAAAAATATGATGCATGCAAGTGTGTCGAGATAAAATGTTGCTCTCCTAAGATTGACGCCCAACTCCACACGTGTGCCCTCTTCATGATGAATGTGAAGTTTTTGGAGGAGGAGGTGCCCGATGTTGTTGCAATTTTCTCGAGATGTGTGTCTTCATCTGCCGAAGAGAATGTTGGGCACATGCAGAAGGTTTTCCCTCCCTAAGGCACCTAGCGAATTGATCTACCTCCCTGGTGCTCTCATGTTCCCCTTCCTCACGAATCTGCTGATAACTGTTTCGGAGGAGCGAACTGGGAACTGATAATCACTCTATGCAATGGAGTGACCCTATTGATGAAGATGAAACTGATATGCGGAGGAAAAACTAAGGATTTAGAGACCAAGCAAATACTTTTGGGGGTTTCCAGCTATTCCCCAGCTGCACGCATGAACCTGCAAATAATCTTCTGTGGATGTTGGATCACTGAATACGGATGAATGAGATGAATGCTGATGATAGACCTGGATGGCCTACCCTTAAAGAGACTAGGGCAGATAGTTCCACTGCCAAACCGTCGTTAGCTAAAGACACTGCCTTCAACCCCAACTGTTGCTACTGCACTTGTTGCTGCTGCTCAAAACTCCAAATCAACAATAATAATCATAGATACCCTCTTTGGTCCAATAACCCTTCTTAAATAGAAAAGCATGTACTTTTAGGGTTTGCATGTCACTTTTAGGGTTTACGCTTCACTTTTGCAAGCATGCAATTCTAATTTCAAGTTAACTTTAAGCCTAAAGAAATAAGGCTTTCTTTATCAAACTGGTGACTTTAATACTGAATGAGTGTCCCGATCTGTTCTAAGTATCAAATGTCCTTAGTCAATTCCCATTTATGCAGTACCCACTCAAACCTATGGGAATTAAGTAGGTTAGCGGGTGCTTTGGTGCTTAATTAGAAGAGGACATTACACATGCCCAAGACCAATACTGTGGTTTCAGATTTCAGAATTTGGCCTCTTGCACATTCAGTGATTATTATCACTTCATTATTGGCCAGATTTTATTATTATCGCAGTGATTTTGGTTCCTAGAGCATTGCAGTGTTCCAGGGGGTATGAGTAATCACCTATACCATTATTTTGTGTCTCCAAATCATCCAGCACAGTCTGTTTGCCCCAATTCTCACCCTGGAAAGAGTTATGATGATTTTATTCAATTTTAGAGGATGTACCATCCGAAATGAACAAGGAAATTCACTGAAAAAATTGATTTGGCCTGCTAGGTCAAACAAATATAGAGCCTTTTATAATATCATAAAATTGATTTATGCCCAAGATGACAAAATCGAAACACACAGATCTACTGAAGAAAAAAAAACCTGTGAGGTGGCATGGTTCGCAAGGCAGTTGTATGACCTGTTGCTTTACAACCTATCGTACAGTCTGTACAAACTGTACGGCCTACTGCTTTATGAATTGTACAGTTGTACGGCCTGCTACTTTATGGGTTGTACGACCTGTTGTGCGGTTGTACGATCTTATTGTACGGTCCTGTTACTGTATGGATGCACATCCGCCAAATCCTCCTGTCTCTCTCCTCCGCAAATTATGGATTGTTGTTCCTTTGTCTTCTTTGCAAAAATTCTCTCTCTGCTTCTTTTCCTTTGTCTCTGAGGGAATGCAATTGTCCTCTCCACCAATTGATCTTTCTCTTATAACTCAATGCTAAGCAAAAAGCCTAATCTCACTATAGATCTATGGATGAGATCCTCCAGTGAGATTGGATGGCCAAGATTAGATCTGGCCATCACTTAAATATTTTCACTTACACTTTATAAACAGTATTTCATAAAGTATATAATTAATTAGATCACTTTAATTTATTTTCCAAAGTAAACTTAGGAAAAGTAAATTAAATACAATTTGCTTCATGTTTTGAGTCTTTCGCATGCAAGGACACATGCATGCAGGAAGACCTTCCTTGTTGTCACTTTCTAACACTCCCTCTCAACGAGGAAGGGATTCGATAGCAACCCCAACTTATCCCTGAACTTCACAAAACTATGTCTACAAAGTGCCTTGGTGAAAATGCCCGCCACCTGCTCATCTGTTTGTATGTACTCTAACCGAATGATTCCTCTCTGAACACAATCTCTCAAGAAATGGTACCTGATGTCTATGTGTTTGCTCCGGTCATGGAACACTGGATTTTTAGATAGCCTGGTGCCACTCTGATTGTCACAGTGAACTACTGTAGCCTCTAGCTCACACTCGAACAACCCTGAAAGTAACTTCCTCAGCCACATACCCTCACAAGCAACCATGTTTGTTTCCATGTACTTGGCCTCTGTCGAGCTCAATGCAACTGACTTCTGCTTCTTGCTGAACCAAGACACAACCCCTGATCCAGTGTTGAAACAACAACCTGAAGTACTCTTCTTGTCCTCTACACATCCCTCCCAGTCAACATATGTGAAGCTTACTAACTGTACACTCCCCCTGCGCTCATAAACAAATCCATACTCCATTGTACCTCTGATGTAGCAAAGTATGTGCTTCGCATCCGTCCAATGCACTCTCAGAGGATCCACCATGAACTGACTCAAAGAGTTGACTTCAAAGCTGATGTCTCGCCGAGTGTTGACCAAATACATAAGCAATTTGATAAGTTGATGATACAAGGTAGGATAAAATCCGTATGACCCTGATGCATCAATCTTCCTCTAGTTGGAAACTAGAGGTATGGCCATAGGCTTCCAGTCTTCCATCTTGAATCTCTTCAAGATCTCTACTGCATACTTCCCTTGTCCAATGAAGAAGCATCCATCTCTCTGCCAAACCTCCAATCCCAAAAAGTAATGCATCAACTCAAGGTCTTTCATCTCAAACTCAACTGCAAGGTTGGACTTGCGGTCTCCAATCAACCTCTCATCTCCTATAAGAAAGAGATCATCTACATATAAGACCAGTATGAGAGGCACCTCACCTGTCAAGAAATACAAGTTGTGGTCAGCCTCACTCCACTAAAATCCCATCTCCTGTAGATAGTTGTCTATCCTCGAGTACCATGCTCGAGGTGCCTGCTTGAGCCCATAAAGAGCTCTATGCAACCTGCATACATGCGTCTCCCTGTTCTCCACATCAAACCCCTCTGGATGCTCAATATACAATTCCTCCTCTATCACTCCGTTGAGGAAAGCAGTCTTGACATCCATATGATGGACTCGCCAACCCATCTCTGCTACTATAGAGATAATGGTTCGAATAGAAGAATACCTGGCAACAGGGGCGAAGGTCTCCTCATAGTCAATACCTTCCTTCTGTGAAAACCCCTTTGCCACGAAGCGCACCTTATACTTCTCCACGCTTTCATCTGCTGCATGCTTTACCTTGTAGATCCATCTAGATCCCACCACCTTTTTACCTTCAGGTCTTGGCACAACCTCCCATACCTAATTCTTCATGATTAAGTCATACTCCTCAACCATGGCCTCCTGCCACACATCATGTTGTGCAGCCTCCTCGAAACTGGAAGGTTCAAAGTTGATCAACTCTATCATTAGTGCCATATAACTGAGTATCACTGGTGGTTTGCTCCATCTCATGGAGCTCTGAGGAGGATCCACCTGCCTGGAATCCTGAATTGTGGACCTGAACCACTTAGGCCTTGGCCTAGTGTCTACTTGATGTGGCTGCTGGATATCTATCTCCTGTTGCAGCTCATCCTCCAAGTCAATGAATGAAGGATCCTGTCCACCTAACTCCCTCTGACTACCAGAACTTGTGCCCTATGTCTGTACCTGTACCTCTAGGTCCTCCAACTTGACCCCTGAATCCTGTGCTGGTTGCTGCTCTGCTGGTAAGTTCATAGATCTCTGCAAGGCCCTGTCCTCATCAAACTGGACATCCCTACTCACAAGGATCCTCTTGCAAGTTGGAATGTAGACTCCGTATGCCTTCGAAGTCTCGTTGTATCCAACAAGTAACCCCTTCTCTCAAGAAGGGTCGAACTTCTTCCTAGTGTCAGCATGAACATGACAATAGCAGACACTCCAAAATATGTGAATGTGACTCACATCTGGACGAGTTTCTGTGAAGACCTCCTCAGATGTCTTCCTCCCCAAAGTTGTGTGGGGACACTTGTTATGAATGTATACTGCAGTCTTGTATGCCTTGGCCCAAAGGAATAGTGGTAATCCCTGATCAAATAGCATGGCCTTGGTTGCCCCTACCATTGTCCTATTCTTTTGCTCTGCTACTCCATTCTGTTGTGGGGTATGAGGCACAGTGTGCTCCTTTTTGATCCCCTCTATCGAACAATACTCCAAGAACTCATTGGGGGTATACTCTTCCCCATTATTCATTCTCAAAACACGAATCTTCCTTCCTGTTTGGTTCTCAACAAGAGTCTTGAACTCTTGAAACCTCTCAAAGACCTTTGACTTGGCCTTCAAGAAATTGATCCAGATCTTTCTAGAATAGTCATAAATGAAGGCCACACAATAACTGTAACCACTGAAAGAACGGACACTGATAGGTCCGCAACTAAGTCACCTGACACAGGGACATGGGACACGAAGGACACAGAGATTCGAGTGTCTGACACGGGCACGGTGACCCCCGGAATCAGGACACGTAGAGTGTCTGACACGGGCACAGTGACCCCCGGAATCAAGACACGTAGGACACGTTATATANTCTTCTTCACCTGCACACCAAACACACTTTAGAACCCTCTCCACACTTGCAAATGATAAAAAGAAAGTGAAATTTTTTATTTAAAGCAATTCTAGGCGTTTTTTTGTGGAGAAAGTGTCCTGTTTTCCGGACACGCACTGACAGTCCTCAGACACGCGTGTCCAAAAACAGGACACGCTGCAAAGCAAGTCGGACACGTTTTGTCAGCGTGTTTATGTCCGACACGCAGACACGAGACACGCAGGCCCTTTTGGACGAATTCGGTTTCATAGGTCCGCAAACATCTGAATGCACTAAGTCCAAGGGCTCCTTAGACTTGTGCTCACTCTGTGGGAAAGGCTTCCTAATGTTCTTCCCCAAAGCACAACCCTTGCAATGGTTATGCTTCTCCTCCTGTACCTGAGGAACTCCAATGATTGTCTGTCCTAAGTGCCTTAGTGCTCCACGATGTAAGTGTGCCATCCTCCTATGCCACAACTCACCCTGACTGCTGACTAGAGCCTTTGCAGGCTCAAAGTGTAATCTATACACTTTCCCGCTCCTGATCCCAAACACCCGATCCAAGCTCCTATCTGACCCCTTGGGCCTGATATACACTCTATGGTCTCAAAATTTCAACTGAAATCCCTTGTCCTCTAGAGTGGAGATTAATATGAGGTTCTTGGTCAACCCCAGAACATATAACACATCAACAAAACTAAGGGGTTTTCCAGACCCCCTCTGAAATGAAACAGTGCCAACTCCCTGAGCTTGATACCGCACATCATCACCCAGCTCAACATGGATACCTGTTCCACCCTCCTGCAACTCCTTGAAGAATCCACTCTGTCCAGTCATATGACGAGATGCTCCACTGTCAATGTACCAAATATTGCTACCTGTGGTGCTTGTCATGCAAACTATCAAGCAAAACTCCTCATCAAAGTTTCTGTTGAAATCCTCCACCTCTGCAAATCCAACCATCTGAGTGTTGCTCTTCTTCCTCCTGTCTGGGCACTGGGAGGCAAAGTGTCCCTGCTTGTGGCAAATAAAGCACGTGAGCTTTGACATGTCAAGGTTCTTCTTACCACCCTTATTCCTCTTTTCCTTACCCTTGCTCTTCCCTATCAGGGCTAGATCCTCCTCATCCACAATATGTGGGGCACTGCTAGATGAACCTGATCCTTGACCCATGTGGGTCTCCTCCTGCACAAAGTCATCCCATAGTCTCTGCCAATCACGGAGCTTCTCCCTAGCCACAACACCTTTGACAAAGGTGTCCCATTGCTTAGAGAAGCCATTAAGGGCTATCTGAACTAGCTCCTCATCCTCAGTCTTAGAGCTAACAACTCCAAGCTCATCCCTGGTCTGTGTGAGCCTTGTGAGATAAGGCACCACTCCTCCCTTAGACATCTTAGTGTTGCACATCCTCTCTTGTAGCACCATCTTCCGGTCTTCATTCTTGCTCTGGTACAGACTTTCCAAAGCCGTCCATATCTCTGATGCGGTCTTCTTCCCGGAAAGGTGAGGGACTATGTGGACCTTCACCCCATCCAAGATGATCAACACGGCTCTGGAATCAATCTTCTTCCAAGCTATCAAATCTGTCGGATCTGTGGGTGCAACCTTCATCGAGTCAATGTGCTCCTCTGCATCACTGACATCCAGGATTCTTGTGATCCTTTCTTTCCATGTAGGAAAGTTCTGAGCACCCTGGAGTCTATCCTCAACTCTCAACTGCACGGCCATACTAAAGTGTACCTGTCAAACCCTAGATCTGCAATCTAGGTTTGTGTCTTCAAATAGATTTGCCCTTGATCTATCACTGCTGCTGCAAATCTCTCAAATTTAGCTCACTAGAGCTTTGTTACCATGTAAATCTTCCTTTAAAGCTCAAACTAGGGCTAAAACAATATATTTAATTTGATTACTAAAATAACCACACATGAACTTCTTTACTAGTATGCAGCAGAATATAAATAAGTGAGAACCATTCACAACATCAATCACATCAATAGAAACGACAAAGTCCTTTTGGGTATAAACACCCGGAACAAAACCCAAGATGGGAAAACCGATGCAGCAGTATGAGAGGATATTTTATTAAGAAAATATAGAGTCTTTTACAATATTAGAAAATTGATTTATGCCCAAGATGACAAAATCGAAACACACATATCTACTAAGAAAAACCTGTGAGGTGGCGCGGTTCCCAAGGCAGTTGTACGACCTATTGTTGTACGGCCTGCTGCTGTACTGTTGTACGCCCTATTGTACGATTCTGCTACAATACGGATGTACCTCCACCAAATGCTCATGTCTCTCTCCTCTGCAAATTCTGGATTGTTGCTCCTCCGTCTTCTTCGCAAAAAAACTCACTCTGCTTCTTTTCCTCCATCTCTGTCAGAATGCAATTGTCCTCTCCACAAATTGATCTTTCTCTTATAACTCAATGCTAAGCGAAAAACCTAATCTCACTATAGATCTATGGATGAGATCCTCCGATGAGATTAGATGGCCAAGATTAGATCTGGCCATCACTTAAATATTATCCCTAACACTTTATAAGAAGTGTTTCATAAAGTCAATCATTAATTAGATCACTTTAATTTATTTTCCAAAGTAAACTTAGGAAAAGTAAATTACATACAATTGGCTTCATGTTTTGAGTCTTCTGCATGCAAGGACACAAGCATGTAGGAAGACCTTCCTTGTTGTCACTTCTAACAGGAACTTCTGAATAAAGAGATATTTATGGGATTCCACACTTGTGTATATGTGGATGAATGACTGTGATAATGATTGAAACTGTTTCTCTCTTGCACTGAGTTTCTTCGACATAGATTTTTGTAACTTTTAGATCCATTTGATTTATAGGCAAAAAGGCGTCTTGGAGAAGGGGGCGCAATGGTGAATCTTCATCCTAATGCCTTGCTCCAAATCTAGGTTTCAACAAGGAGTGATCACTTCTTGATGACTTTTTATTTCCTGATCTCTAGCTTCTTTCTTGTTTATCCCAATTTATTTGCCATTACTTATTGATTTTCCTTCGTGTGGCAGGTAGAGAGGACGCTAGGGTCATCAGGCAAAAACAACTTCATCAAATCTTGTCTGAGTTTCTCATTTGACCTGTGAGGAAGCAATCCTCGTCATCCAGGCAAGAATCTACATATCTCAGGTGAGTTTCTCAACCAATTTCTCTGTATTTAATGTTTTCATGCATTGCCCATCAATTATTTTTACTGAAAAAAAACCACTGTTAGAAGTAGGAAAATTCACCGGACCAATTTGCACTGGGAATCTGCAAATTTAGCAATCTGGGTTTTGTTGGCCATCCCGAAAAACCCCCTCTCCCTCCTAGGCGTCAGCAACAGACTCCATTTACCCATCTTCAAGCACTGATCCTTGGCAGAGAGAGAGCACCCATGTTTAACCTGGCAACCAGTTTCCCCTTGTTTCTTTTTCCGATTGTGCTTGGATTTTGTCATACTGTCAAATCTCTCATCGAATTGAGTGTGTTGAAAGCCATAATTCTCTGATTCAACCTCACCTTGGGGAATTTCCATTTTTCTGATTAAATCCCCCTCATGGTCCCGGGCTGGATCTAGTGAACAAACACACTAATCCTAGATTTGATTGTAATTCCATAAGTCACTGATCCATTTCGTTCGAGTAATATTTCTATCATCCTTAAACACCCGGACTCGAGCATTCCATAATTTGTGGCTTATCCCTTAAATCTAGGGTTTCTAGCTCTCACCTTACGTATTCCTTGTTTGTTAGTTTGATCTAGTGATTAGCTATAGGTCTGTCCTTCCAAGATAGGTCAGGGTCTCCCCCTTTGTCACTTGGGCATTCAATGGCATAAAGCGAAGGATATCCTAACCAGCGTGACAACCATCCATCTTTTGGGGGTTAAGGTATTCGTAGGTCACGACTTTGGTTGCCTGTCCCCTCTACCATCCTGTATAGCATTACTCTACGGGGCAACTACAAGATCCGTAATAACAGGCACTAACCTCCACTCAGATCCATGGCGGTCCACCTCAACGATGAGTATACTCCCGCAGCCTAATAAAATTTTATTGCTTTGATTGCTGCTGCACTACTCATTTAAGTGTGAGTGGGCTTGTGAAATATGAGCGAAGGCTGTGAAAAGTCCTTTGATACAAACCGGCAACACAAAGAAGAAAACACTCCACGACTCATTGAACATCTAGACCTCCTCTGTTCAAACTACATTGCATTTCCACATCTGATTGATGGTAATTGTAAAGATGCCATGTGAATGACTGAAATGTGAGTTCATGTTTGTGCTTCCAGCTGCTCAAGATGATGATCCATGTGCTAGACAAGCAGCCATCTCTTTCTGAATGATTACATCTATCTCTCTTGAACCAGCAGTATTATAACCTCATTTGAAATCTCCCAAATTTGTATGGGTGACTTTCCAGGGACTGTCGACTTTCCATTGGGACTATTCATTATTTATGGCTTTTGCTACAGATGGAAGATTAGGATCAAGCAAGTCGTGCTCTTTTCAGAATCTTGATGAAGGAAACCCTTATCTGAAATTCTGCTTGATGCTTTAAGCTTTCAATCTTCTTGAATATGGTCTCCATAACCTGAGGAAAATTCCTATTTCACAACCATCACCATAACCAGTGCCCATGGTATATGTCTTGACTCTTGCCATAACCAGTCTGTTCATATGCAAGAACCGCAGTATTGTGGCCATGGAATAAACCATCAACAAGTGGAGCTACACATTCTTCAAAAATGGCTGATGAAGGAGACCCAGTACTACCATATACATGATCAAAATGTAAATGAATGAGAACCAATTTGTATCCCTTCAAAATTGCATCCAAAAGGCGTCCAGTCTGCTGCTATAATAATCTGAAGAGTATTATACTGCTTCTAAATCAGTCTCCCTTTAGGCTTCCTTTGTCAGTCGAAACAGGCACACTAACTGCTGCAAAATGATGCTCTGGATGGCAAAAATGTCCTCTCACTCACAAGATTCATTGTGTGAAATAGTTCTGCTGATGTGCGTGGAAACTTGGAGGGCTTTGTTTGTAACAATTCCAGAAGGGAGTTCCCGGCCCTTTGAAAAATTTACATGTGGACACCCCTATCAAATTGTGGGGGGTAACAGAACAAAAGGGTACAAGAAACAAGAACGATATCTCCTATCCCTGTTCTTCTTGTACCAAAAATTCTAAACCATAGAGTGCCACCTTCCTTATAAACAACAATACCAACCATTTTTACATTAAAAGGTAACATGACAATCCTTTTTTTCTTTTTTTTAACAATAATAACCCCTTCTTAGGCACTACAAGGTCTCAGGGATTTGAAAGCTAAAGTGGAATTGCTCTTTGCCTGCCTCTTGGTGCCTCTCTGTCTATGAGCATTGGAAAGGAGGTGATCACATTTAAATATTTTATTAGCTCCATTACTACATTCTCCACGAAGTGGGTTGCGCTATTTGATATAAGTTGGATTCGGCATTCAAACCTACAAAAAGATGGTTTCAAATATAAACTTTGTACCAATTGAGGATGTGTTTGTTCTCACAACATGAGCCTCTACCCACTTTGTGAAGATGTATGTGGCTACTAAAATGTATTTGTTTTGATTCCTTTCTCTGGAACAAGGGGGGCAACAAAATCGAGGCCCTGGTGCTCAAATAGTTACATAGGCAAAATGGGATGGAGATCACTTTTGACATCTCTGGCATTTCTTGCAATAATCATGTCAATCCTGGAACATGGTAGGCCACCACATTGGTAGAATATACCAAGAAAATATAATTATTGAGTGTTGCTATATGTAACATGATCTATTAAGTGACATACGATTAATGTCATATTATAAAGTTAGGTTAGGGGTCACGTGTCTTAACCACCTTAACCAGCTTAGGGGTGCCATAAAAGGTAATTAGATGAGAAGGTGATACATGTGAAATGTGGGTATCCCATCTTAAGCCACCAAAGGCAACCTTTCACCATACCCTGCTTGCCTCAAAGAAAGCTTATAAAACCTGTTCCGGCATTTTATAGGCTGCTGGGAAAACACAAGAGTAGCAGATGTCTTGCTGCTAAAATTTTGTCAACTATTGTAAACTTCCTAACACGTGAAAGATCAATGATCTCAAGCTTGTAGTTTTTTTTCAAACTTGGTCATGATCCACTTCCATTAATCATCAAGAGAGAGTTGTGCAGTGCATACCAAAGGGAAGACCCAAATAGCAAATGATATCCCCAGGTTTTATAATCCTCCATTATGGTTTAACCAATGAGGAGGGCCATTCTGGCTAACAATAAAGGCCTCTGTTTTCTATTACTAACAACTGCTCCAACCACTTCTGCAAACATGCTTAAGCGATAAATAGTTACCTCTACATATTGTGGAGTCAATTTAAGGGTTAAGGCTGAGTCATCTGCAAAGTGGACATTGAGAAGTTGGCTACCATCAGGAAAAGAAATTCCTTTGGTTTGCCCTTGCACTCTAGAAGCCTCCAGCCAAAAACCCAAGCATTCGCTACAATCACATAGAGATAAGGTGCAAGAGAGCATCCTTGCTGAATAGAGTGATGCAGGAGAATTGGGTCAAAAAGGTACCCCATTCAGTCTAACTCTTGCCGAAGTGAACTAAAACAGAGCCTCCACCAATCTATGGAAGAAAGAACCAATCCCCAACTCGTCCAACAAGTTAGGGATGAAATTCCACGCAACCCTATAATAGGCCTCATAAAAAAGAGCCTTTTCGCCAGACTCTAAGCCTCACTCAAGCCCCTCCCAGGCTGTTATAAAGTTATCAAGAATATCACGAAAGAATCTGCCCTTAATAATACCAATTTACTCGTTGTAGACTATCCGGACAACCAAACACCTATTCCTCCTGGCCAAAGCTTGGCGAGAGTTCTGTAAAAGACATTAAGGTGAGTAATCGGATGCCACCCTCCCGCCAAATCCCTTTTAAACACCTTTAGCGGTAAACTTGATAAGGCGTGAATTGACCAGCTCCCCCATGTGGCCACATGGGATAGCTTCCTGACACATTTTCGCATATGTAGGAACAAGGCACGTGTCACATCCGCTTGTATAACTCCACTGGAAGTCCATCAGGGACTGGAGAATTTTTATTCTTCAGTTAGCTAATAGATGAGCTGGAAATCCAACTATTAGCTTACATTTTCGCAAAATTATAGGAGTAAAATGAAATGTCGAAGACAACCAAGGTATCAATTTCCCTTGCTTCCCCTTCCCATCTTCGGAGTCCGAATTTACAGATATGATGGCTTTACCTTCTCCTCCATAAGACGGGAAGTATTAGTTGTTGGCACATGAATTGGGCACTGATTTCAGCACTGGATCATGCTCCATCTCCTAATGTTCAAGGCGTAGTTGAATTTCCATAACTTGCATTTCCCAGTGGTTATTGCTCGCAATCAATATCAGTGTTCCAAAACTCGCCAGGTTTCACTTAGACTTCCAAGTCAAATCAAGCTCAGCCCTTAAATGGGCTGGGTAAATCCAAAAGTGAATCAAAGTCGCTTACCGCTAGTCTGACTTGCCAGCTGCGTCAGCCGAGGTTTTCCAAAGTCCGTGCTTTTCCTAATGAAATGATTGTGTTATTTATTTTTCTTCGTCTCGTCGTAGCCGAGTCCGAGTCAAACTCTTACTCTCCAACCTTGCCAAGCCGAGTTTTGTAGTGACGGCAGAAGGGATTTTCCAAGCATATGCACCATAAGGCTTCATTGCGGTGTTAAAAGCCAAATATTTAGGGCCGAATGAATGCAAGCATAAGCTCCATAGCTCAACCATACTCCCCATATGACTGTGCTCCACATAAATGCATAAAAGCATTCTTAGCTACCCAGTGCCAAATATACAGAGAATATAACAACCTCGGAACTTATGAAATGTTAAAAAACCAGATAAGAAATTAAAACAAACCTGCTAGGGTCGAAGCCCGCGTGAAGAGCCAGTCTTAACTCGTTCCCGCTGACAAGCACTGCTCCAGAACCAAGGCTCCTCAAATGCTGTAAAATCTTGAGATTATTGTTCGCTTTTACGGCATAGCCAATAATGGAATCCAGACCCTGTAAGGCGTCTTTGTAAGCCTCGTAATTTCTTGTGATCTGAGGTTTGCTGTAGAGATAGAAGGGCCTCCGCTCCATCGTATCAATGACATCCTGCAACCGCACGCCCTCGCAGTACATAAAGTCATCCCTGTTCTTGCTGAAGCAATGCTGGAATGTCCGAGACGACATCCCTTGCCTGCACTGCACGGTAAATTTTGGGATAACCTCGCCCCTACGTCGCGGGATTGAAACGCGCGTGGCAACGAAGGCGTCTGAACTCCTCGAAGGTTTTGCAGGGACTTTAAAGGGATTTGAAAGAATACTGGCATTTTCGGAGAGCTTCGATACCGGTGAAGCTGCAAATGTGGCCGCCATGGAAATAAATTACCCTCTCGCTCTGCACGGCTCGGCACACTATCGGCAGGCAGATGTTCAGAGCTCAAGTACCTTGAGTTTTGCTGTTTTGCTCAAATGCGAATTTTAAATATACGATTGCGTTTAAAATTTTCGGGCGCGTGGTTCAATGGAATTTGTGTAGCATGGATTGCAATGGTCATGCCGAGGTAATAAGTTAGTTCAAATTTTACAATTATTTTTTTATGTTTTGGGAGATCCTCACTACGGAAGCAAGCGAAGAAGCCTTGGATTTTTTCAAATGGCCAGTAATGGAGTAGTCTAACGGGTCGACGATTTCGCCCGGCGTTAGACTACTCCGTCTACCCACGCCGTTAACTTTTCGGTCGATGATCTCGTCTTCCCGAGTCCATCACATCCATCCAGCGAAAGGTCCCACATAAATCTTCTTTTACACTACTACCATAATGAGTGGCGATGACTTGCAAACCCAGGTTTTACTTCACATTTTTCATACTTCTAAATAATTTGAATGATACATTTTTCATATATTCTGATCTCTTGTATTTTCTGCCAAACCAGTGGGAGAGGGATCCAAGTGGATCGGACGTGATGGCCTGTCTGAAGCTCAAAAGCGCCTCCACATCTGTTTTCTCGCGATCAGCTTCGTGAAGCAGATAACGTCTAGAAGTTAATCTAACTGAGGGAGCATTCAGATAATGATCCTCACGAGGATCAGTAGGGGAATATCTCTTCACGGTAGAGAAATTAAAAGGCATTGCTACGCCAATGATCGCAAAACACAGTACAAACATAATAATTTTAAGATCCATTTCTCACTCTCTGGCCAGGTCTGCATATGCCTGATTTAATCCCCGTACTATCTATGAAGTGTTAAGTTGAAGGTTTAAGTCATGTCGATTATGGTGTGAGTATGGTACAAAACTTCTAGCCCGAAAGCTATTTCCGGAAGGCAGAATTTCCTTCCATTTGTTCAATGGTTGGAAAAAAGTAATAAACTTCCTTAATAGGAATAAAAAAAAATAGAGCTCAGAAC